>PVJH01002253.1:0-174738 GCA_004026705.1 Nesogale talazaci | reverse complement strand
GTGTGTATGTGTTTACCCATAGCAAACACAATGGCCATATTTTTAGCTCTTCTACCTCTTCTCGATTAAAAACAGCACACACACATAGTGCAACCTATGTAGCGTGACCCAACACAAATGCATGTGACCTGAGTTGGAAGCTCTTACTAAGCACACACACAGTTCACCACGAATAGAAAAGGTCGAGATCCAAACATTAGTTTTTCCTTCTTTTACCCTAACCCTAACCTGCTCCAAACATTCTTATGCTTCCAATGTCCTTCACCTCAATCTATCTTGCTTTGTCTTCTGAGTTTTCAAATCTACAAACTACCTCTGAACACGTCCTTCAGGAATTCTGTCACAGATATGAGCACTTTTACATTCTTTTATTTCACAGTTTCTTCGTAACACATAAAGAGTTGTTCTCTCTCTCTCTCTCTCTCTCTCTCTCTCTCTCTCTCTGTCACTGTTCATGATACTTTTCTTTTCTCACTCTCGTGAACACACACTCGACTAAGCTAGCACCTCTTACTCTGAGACCTCTAGTGCTACTTTTGTCTATATAGGTTTGTTGGATTCATTCACTTGGCTGATTTTCTCTGTCCCAGGTGATGCTGCTGCTGCCCGACTCTTGCATTTGCCAGCACAGCGCAGTCCCATGGACTTCCTTGAGAAAAGCTCAATAGCAAGGAACTAATCTTTTTTCAAGTATATTGTAGCACAGCCCAGAAAAAATGGAAGTAACACAACCTTTGGGAAAAGGCAACCTAGCTGAATGGACAGTTGTAGTAGACCTGCATGGCTGGTACTTGAATAGCCTCAGCATTTGAACCATTTGCCCTAATGAAGAACAAATTTTAAAGCTTATTTTAAAATATACAATTATCAGGATAAACTATTCCTTCTAGTCAATGGCATTAGTACTGCCATTAACTACTTTATAGCCATTGCCTAGACGTGTCATGTTGTGTCTGACAGGAGGGATGATTGTGGGAAAACTGCTGTTCTTCCCCACATGACTGAAATTGCTTTGTTCCCTGCTGGATTCAGAAGTGACAGATGCAGCTATGGGTAACAGAAGAAGAGACTATCCCCCAGCTACAGGCTGTAAATACGCATCAGAATTATCAAGGGATAGATTGTACCTTTCCCCTATTTTACAAAACCCACGTTGGCAGCCAATAGTGTCACTGTCCTTAGTGTTCTAGATAACCCACTCGTCTTGTACCTATGAAGTCCTCCCCAACATGATAAGAACAGGCAGTGGTGTAAGCACTTGCCAGACACATTGATACCAGAAATTTGAATTAGCCATCACTGAACCTGATGTGAATAATTATGGGTAAAAACAAATAACAAATACAAGAAAGGAGAGACAATAGCTGAAGGTAACAAAATGGATAAATGAAGTATATTGGGGGACATCTAGCATTATGTTGATAAACTCCAGGTTGATTCAGAGGAAAGGAATAATGTTCTCTCAATTAAATGTTATCAGACACTAGAATGTCATCAGATGAGACAAACTTTTGGGGAACTTGATCTGATCAGATGAACATCTGCAGAAGACCAGGATGCCTAGAACCTGATTAACCTCTCACCACTGAGACCCTATGCCATACTGAGTAATAAATTGTTATTAATAACTGTCTGGACTGTTGTAAAATGATTGGAAAGGGAAAGTTAATCTTTCAATTATGAAAGGATCAATGATTATAAAAGTGAGTGGTGTGTGCTACCGTGTATTATTTAATGTAGTCCTTCTAGCTATAGTCTTCCATTTTGTGTTATAAAACACTGCCACTAGGTCTTTGGTTATTTGGAAATCACTATCCATTATGTTAGTTAGATATAATTAATGTTGGAGGCATCTTAAGTTCCTACTTGACTAGAGTGTGTGACCCCAGTAACCCGAATTACCTCATTCACCACTGTACACAATGTGTCACCACCTTCCTCAAGTTATGAAAGTCCCATCAAGAAGTTGGGCTGCAACTGACACTTATGAATGCCCCAGTAAAGTATGCTCTCTTGCTCTAGCTACTGTATCCAGATATCATCATCATCATCATCATCATCATCATCATCAACAACAACTCATCTCCAGGTTTTAAGCCAGCAGCCCATCACCTGACCTTATTCACTGTTATCTGACTTGCCTAGTTGGGTTTGTCCATCTATGCAGGCAAATGAGTCAGGAGAGGCATGCACATTGATGACCTTCTTCACGGATTTTTGACTTGTTAATTTCTGCAATTTTTTGATGGTTCATGAGTTCTCTGAGATATTTCACTGAATTACAAAATCCACAGATGAAAGAGGGATTATTGTGTGGAGGAATTGTAGTTGATATTGGAGATAACACAGTGGCAGAAACTGCTGAATTTTAGTATGCCTTTTATCCATAGATCATAGGAATTCGATTTGTGCTGCTTCTTCAAAATGAAATTAGTCATATAACAAGAAACCGAGATGTTAGGAACCAGCAACTTCATATCAAACTTATACAACTTCGCACACATATCCAGCCTCTCTACATTTTAGCTTTGGAAAGTTCGTTATTCATATTTGCTAATATTACTTTTGAACATTCAGAATCCTTTTTCTATTTTGCTTTTTTATATATTATCTAACTTATCTTTCATTCTTTCTTCATAAACAAGGGACATAGAGGCAATCCTTAGATTAGTTTATGTCAGTGCAATTGGCTAATGTCATTAAGTGCTTGCAGGCCAGCTCCAAGTTATAGCAAACAATGGATGACAGGAGTTCGTGGGCCATCCTCTCAGTTGTTACAAACACAATATCAATCACCTTGTAACGGGACTTCATTTTTGCTGATCCTCTACTTCAGCAAGTATGGTGGCAATCACTCTTCCAGCTTCTTGACGTACTTCCTCCAACCAAGACCCATTTATTTGCCCTCCTGAACATCCGAAATCACACTGTCCTTCACCAATGCCCTTCTTCCGATGCGCCACTCCTTCTCTCGCCTGCCTTTTTCAGTGTCTAGCTCTTACAAGCATAGGCAGTGATGAACAAGGTCATGATTTGTGCTAGACCACCATATTCCTCAAAGTAGAATCTTTGCTGTTTAAAAATTTAAAAAGGTCTTTTGCCAAAGATTTGCTGAATGCTAGTCATCACTTTGTATTTTGCTGCTTCCATGGGAGTTGATTTTGGAATTAAATGCTCAAGTTCAGTCTTTTCACTGATGATCATGATGTTGTCCAATGGTCCAATTATGTGGCCTGTGGTTTTCTGTACATTGAGCTATAAGCCCTCTGGAAGGCTGTGGTGGTAGTTCTGGTTCATTAGCAGCCACTGCTTCAAATCTTAGGCTTGTGAACAATAATAAAGACAGTCCATAATTAGATACAAGATCTTTTCTTAACTGCATTATTAGGCATTTGTAAGTCATAACAGATACACGTGGTTCTGATTTAAGCTTAATGTAATGCAATGATTTATAAGCTGCCTGTGCAGCAGGATAAGGTGCTAGACCAGGTTATTTAGGGAAACAAAACTAGTGACACTCATATAGGTATAAGAAGGAACTTTAAAGGCCCTCAAGGCCCATTAACAGTCACTTGGACACCCCCTGTCAGAACAGTCACAGGGAAGAGAAGAGCTAGCCAGGGTGAAGTATAGCACCGATGAAACACACCTTCTTCTGGTTTTTAATGCTTCCCCCCATCCCCTACTATGACCCCAATTCTGTCTTACAAATCTGGCTAGACTGGAATACTAGTATTCCGGCTAGACATGTATACTAGTACAAATAATAGCTCATAACACAGGGAATCCGGAACAGATAAACCCCTCTGGAACAATAAGAGGAGTAGCAATACTCGGAGGATAAGGGGTGGAGAATAAAGGGGCAATGACCACAATAATCAACATATGGACCCCATCCCAGGAGAAAGAACAGCAGAGAAGTGGGTTAAATGAGACAGCAGTCAGTGTAAGACATGAAGAAAAAGAAAAAATATAAAAATTTTCAAGAGGTCTTGGGGGAGGGAGGGTAAAAATGAGGAGCTCATGTCAGGGAGTCAGGTAGGAAGAAAGTGTTTGAAAAAGATGATGGCAACATATTTACAGATGAGTTTGACAAAATGGATATATGTATGCATTGTGATAAAAGCCCCCAATAAAATGATATAAAACAAAAAAGAGAAGGAACTTCATATCAAGAATTAATTTTATATCAAGGCAGCAGTCTAGCCTAGTACAACTCAAGTCCCTGGGACCAAAACTCACTGTAGCCCTCTTCAGGTTCATGCAACTGCAGGCCCATGAAGCAGAAAGGTGGAAGGTGAGGCAGGGACATCATGTGTCTATGGATGTGGAGCTGCTGGGAACCAGGCTCCCTAGAAACACGACAATGTGCCTACTGCTTTCAAGATGATGAGACCCACTTGAGCTGCCTCCAACATTAGGCACAGATTTCCAGCAAAACTGAAGGTAAAGGGCAGGAAGTAAGGGGGGGGGGTTCTGAGTGTCTCTTCTATACCATTCCACACCCCCAAAGGACAGCATCACTGTTCCTTAACTGGTCATCTGGACCACACCCCTACACATTTGCACAAATGTAAGATGCCATAAAATCTAACTTCCACAGAGGGGGATTGTGATGAAGAATTTGTTGCAAGCAATGATTCATGCAAGACTGTCAAAGAAGGACTTGAACTGGTTCTTCTGTGTTCAGTCATAACTGATAAAGCATCCGCAGAACATTTTATTTTTAAAGTTTGAGTGGAACAGAATAACTGGAATGAGAAAAATATACATGATGCTCTGCTAGGAATTTATGCCATCTTAAAAAGCTGAGGGCAATGCATATGTTGCATAGCAACTGAATCTTTGGTCCTTCAGCTTTAGGCATAGTGCAAAACTATAGCGGAGACCTCACTCAAAGATGGTGGCACCGTGCTCTTCGAATGTGTATGATTCTCTACCCACACAAAGCCAACCTCGAGGCCATCGCATTGGGTCCCAATTACAAAGGCCCTGTGAGATAGAATAGAACTGCTGAGGACTCTGAGACCATCGATCTTTAGAGGAGCAAACAGACTCTTCCTTCTCCTGCAGGACTGACAGCTGGGAGGGAGTTTGGGTGGTCAGCAACCTTGCAGTTCACAGCGGAACTTCCTGCACCACCTTCGCTCCTTGTAGCTTTCCACAAGACCCACCTGTCAGGCTCCTGAAAGGACTCCCTCTGCTTCTACTCATCACCCCTTCCAAAGTTTTAATCCTTACTTTTTTCCATTTCAATTATCATGAAGAATCACCCAAATTATAAACATCCAGGTCTCTTCATGTTTTGCTGCTTTGGCTTTAACAATGTTGGCTGGAGTCGATTTGAAACCCTTAAAGGGTCTGTTGCTGAGTAACTCAGGGGATGGCAGTAAATGTTCACCGGTTCTCAAAACCATTTCGTGAAATGTCCTTTCTTGAGGTGTGCTGGCAGAATTTCTTTCTTGCCTGGCTTTCCTTGCCCATGTCTTTTCTGGATGTTAGTGAGTAGCCTTTTCCAGAACACCTTCCTACCTCGAAGCCAAGCTGCCCAGTGCCCTCACACACCTCTCCAATTTGCTAACATATTAGCAATCAGCACTGATTTGCTTAATGAGGTGTCAAGCTAGACTTAGCTTACTTGTATAAAATGAGAAAGTGGAATATTAGGAAAATCTTTATTTTTAATCGTTTATGCTTTTCTTGCCAAAGTTGGCCAGGAGAGTTTCTGACCAACATCTTGAATTTATTGTGAAATTATGTAACTGATCAGATAATCCAAAAACAATTGAGAATTACATGTGCACCAAGAAAGGTTGATTTGGAAATTTTAATGTCAAAGAAGATAATTTTTCTCAAGCATATAAAGAAGAAAAATGAAAATTACATTCCCTTCAAAGGACTGTGTTGCAAAGTTTTCTATCCTCAAATGAGTACACAGGTTGTTCCAATCTCTTAGGTAGGTCATATCTCTCTGAACGTGAGCATAAACACTATTTCCTACTTTCCCTGTTGTGTTAGTCCAGATAGACTAGAGGAACAAATTTCAAAGCCACGCATATGGATATAAGGAATGTTTATATTCAAGGGGAACAGGACATTGAGAAAACATCCCAGCCCAATCCAGCTCAAAGTCACAAGTCAAATATTAACGCATATGCCCGAAATCAGTCCATAAAGTCTCTTTCTGACTCACGAAGTCACACGTCAGTGGCTACAGAGTCCCGACACCAAAAGGGGTCTCCCCATGTCTCCTTGCTTCCAGGGCTCAGGGTCCATCAACAGCATCCCGTGATGGCAGAAGCAACTAGGCGCTGGAAGAGGCCTCCATGTGGCTGCCCCAGCCTCAGAGGTCCGGCTCCATCAGGGCAAAGCCATGTGGTTTCTCCACCGGCTACTCCAGCCTCCCAGACACCACCATTCTGTGTTGCCTGTGATTAATCATCTCTGAAACTAACTCCTAACAACTGGGGAAGACAGTTTCTCATCTTCACGAGGGAAATATCGTGAGATTTCCCAGGAGTCTCAGGTGAAAGCCATGCCCACACAGAGGCCTCATTGGCTACTCAATGGCTATCTCCAGATTAACAGGCCAGACTCCACCCCTACATTTCAATCATAAAATTAACATAAGCACATGACTGCCACACCTGTATGTAATATTGATTTCGTGCTCTTCAGCTATGCTTGCGGTATTATTTTTCTAGGTAATGTCCCATGGTAGACCATTTCCTTGGTTTAGCTCACTGGCTTCATCTGAGATCTACAGAGATGTTCAGTCATTGTAATCACCAGCCTTTGCTGATTTTCCTTTTGAAAAACACCTTATTCTATTTATAAATTGATAGATTGATGAGAAGAAAGTGGTCATCTTACTTTGAGAGTTAAGTGAACCAATCCAGCCTCAGGTATGCACAAGAAAGAGCTAATGGTCCAGCCAAGAATTACCTAGTTATTCAATCACTTAATGAAGAATTACTAAGACAATAAAATGAAATAACATATATATGCTTCTACTGCTTTCAGCGAATTACACATTGGGCTACTTACCACAAGGTTGGCAGTTCAAACATCGATGCTCACAATAGGTTGAAATTCAATTGCCGTCAGGAAGGAGTTTTCAGAAGACTTCAAACTTCTGTACAAGGATGGTACTTTGATATTAGACTTCTTTTCATTCTTAAACTCAAGACAAGAAACTACTGTTGTTGCTTTTTGCTAATTTTAATGTTATAAATAAATTAGCACTGGAAGATTGGAGAAATACACTGATTACAAACACTGATTCTATTCAAACAAAACATTGGAGAAAGCAAATCACAAAAATGGCAGAATTTATGAACAGATTACTTGAGTCTCGATGTTAATAATTTATGATAAATCTCTTCAGGGTCAATCTTGAAACCTTTCTTTTATGCCTCACCCTAATTCTCCTATTTTTTTTTGAGAATCTCAAGTAGCTGAATGTCAAAACCCTTCTGCTTTTCTTCTAGAACCTCAGAAATGACTCTTTCCCCACTCCCAAATATTCTTGTAGTTGAAATGATGAAAATGTCTCCTGACAAATTCCAGTAGGTGATCTCTTTAGTAGATCATTTCGTGTTCTCAATAATATTTTAATAATTTACTTACATAAGAAAATACCGGTTGTAACATGTGAAATAAGGTCATTTGAAAATATCTTATACATCTTCATAGACATTAGTAGTCGGATAACTACAGGTGGTTCACAATGATAAGCATTCTCAGACTCAGTTGTCTCCTAAATTCAGATTGTTGGTCAGAAAATAAATAGGGCCATTGCATGATAGGTCCCTTTTAATGTGTACCTGGCACACAAATAGATACACAAACATACACACACACATACAAAGCCACATACAAAGGCACACATATTACATGCACATATGTACACGCAAACACAGAATAACAGAAAGACTTTAGCACCCTGATGTAATATTTTGACCATCAAATACTCATTTCTATTTTGACTCCAGTGCTGGAAGCACCTTCTAGTTTAGATATAGAGGTTAAATTTTATGTCCTATGTATGAGGCTCATATATAAAGGGCCTAACTACTTCACCCAGAACAATGCAAAGATATACTGATTCACTAAAAACAGTGACATCTGACACAAAAAAAACACTTAGGAGATGTCCTTTTGAAAAGAGAGTTTATAAATAGAAACTATTTAAATGCCCGCCATGTGATTAGGCATCCTTAATAGAATGCTACAGAGATGGTAAATTTTAACAATTCACCAAAGCCTGGAAAGGCAACATCAAATTTTAGCAATAGGTATCTTTTGTAACTCATGAAACTATTTCCATTTTTTTACAATAAAGAAATGATAGACTTGAAATTGAAAGACTTTCCCAAGGTCACATAAATGCTAAACAACTGTCAGGTCCTCTTCCTCAAATTGATAAGCTCTCTGCCAGATTTGAGCATTTTCTATTTCAACATAGAAGCATATTCTCTTATCATAATAAGTGGAGAAGAACAAACAACACAAGCAAATATTCATACTTATAATTATCTCAATAATAGAGCTAAAAATTACACAAAAATTGAGTCAGGATATGTCACTTTCCTGGGGCTCTGAGGAAGGCTGATCAATGCTTTTGAAAGATGTCAAAGGATAAAATCAATACTGGATATTCTTTCCACTATCAAAAAGCTAGGTCATAGAGCAGTTTAAAGATAGGTAGAAACCCTCACACAGAATATAAGACCTATAATAAGTCATTTTGTTTTTGAATAGTGATAACTTATATAGTCAAATTGAATTTTATTTCCTGCCTTTTGCTTTTTATTGCAGTCAATAGTCTATTTTTATGGACAGTAATTACTTTTTTAAAAGTTTTTCATCATGTGGATTGAAAAAAGAAGAAAAAATTTGGGATATTTTATTTCAATTATTAGTTTTTCTTCTTCAGGAGCTCATTGTTGGAATAATGTGAGGCATGTTAAGAGCATTGCAGCAGTCAAGAAAACCTTTGGAGTTCAGACAGCCCCTTGATTCCCCATAGGATAATTAGCAAATAGCCCAATATTGTCCCTCTCCATCAAAGCCGCTCGTTAGTTCTTACTGTAAGCTTAAAATACACATTCATAAATGAATCATCACCGTTCATGGTGTTCACAGGCCAATGTGGGATCTGATCAACAAAGACTGTGTCTATCTGGCGAAGTAGCTTCTGACCCAGCTTGCTCACAGCCTGCTTTGTCTCCAAAAGTTCTCTTGCTATGGTTCCACCCTGCTCACTGAATCCCATCATGAATGGTTTTCAACTTAAGCTCTTTCAAGAGACAATTCCCCAACTTCTGCCTTCTTAATAATCCCTGTGTAGTAATTTCTTGTAGTTTAAGCATGCACACGCACACATGCACACACACAATCCCACAAGGCACAAAGCTTTTTCTTCTATGGTATCTGGGCTGATACTTTTTTTGTGTGTCTTCACAATATTTTTTTTCTCTTTGCATCTCACAAATTCTGGCATGTGCTTACACTGTATCTCTCATTTTATTGTATTCAGTATAAAAGGTATCAGGTGGGATTGCTAGATGAAAGACTTGGAAGATCAAAGGCAAGCTTTTTAGGGAGGAGGGAGGCAATGAGTGAAGCCAGGATTCAAATGCAAGACGGAGTGCCAGGAGACACCATGTTTTCAGTCGATGGGCTTCCTTTCTGCCAAGACATGAGACAGACAGTACTAATAGGAAGTCGCCAGTTTTTATGCATATACATATAGGACAACTAACAGAAGTTTACAAATCTTTATATTGAAAACAACAGACTATACTGTCATTTTAACATATGAATGGCACTCACAACACATTTGATTTCAGCTCTTAGATAGGGTATATATATTTCCTTTCTGGTAATGTGTACATGATATCTGTCCATTTACCAAAGGTAGGTGGGAATTATAATTGCTTCTTACAAGTTATCTAGCGCTACATTCATCTGACGGATCCACATATTTGGGTACAGAGCAGTGACATGTTTTTGCAGCTAATACAAGATTGTTTCCTTGCCATCTTATTCACAGAAATCACATGCCAAATAGCATGGAAGTCAGGTGTTTACGTAACATTTTGTCTGAAAAACAAACAAACAAAGGAACTTTGTTTACATAATTCCATCTAGCTAGGAAAGAATATTAAAGATTTGGAAACTATTGTTGGCGATCAGGAAAGAAAGAAAAGAGGCTTTCTACTTGGATAAAGATTATCAAAGTCTTGAAATCCCCCAGGGGCAAGTCCTCTCTATCCTATAGGGTCTCTGTGAGTTGCAAAGGACTTCATGACCTTGGATTCCCAGAAGGACACACAGGTCTGCTTCAGAGGAAGTAAATCCACAATGCTCCTCAGGTGTCATGCTGGTAAGACTTCTCATTTACTCTGAGCATGTTATAAGAAGAGGCCAGTTCTTGGAAAAGGACAAAGTAAGAAAGGCGAAGAAGAGGAAGACCCTTGAAGAGGTAGATTGACACCATGGCTGTAGCAATGGGCTCAAACACACCAACTGTGAAGGTGACACAGGTCTGGATCGTGTTTTTCTTGTACATTAAAGTCCCTGTGAGTCAGACCTGAGGTGATATCAGCTATAAGCAACAAACCGAGAAGACACCTGTTACTTTCTATTTTTTTGTTTGTTTGTTTTTTGTTTTTGGCACATCACTGCCTCTGGTGGTAGGCGTAGGAGGCCCAGCCTTGCTGCTGGATTTGAACCTCCAACCCAGTGGGCCGCAATCCCGTGCACAACCACTACGCCACTGGGGCTCAGCCCCTACTCTCTATTTTTTAAACATATATTTTGCTCTAATTCAAAGAGATGTTTTATGGAGGCAAGTAGGGTCTGATTCCTGATTATCCTAGGAGACAGTTTTAAAAATAGCATTTTTGCTAAATATTTTTGCTTGACTCAAATGTATTTTACTTATTTATTCATGTTATCGAGAGACTACTTAAATTGAAATGATACAATTGGATTATTTTATTGGACCTGACAGTTGGTCAATGAATGCTAGCAGTCTATAATCAGAATGTTATAGAAATGGAATGGTGAGTGAACAAAGCAAAGTGTTATGTTTTTTGAATTCTTTTTTATTATTTAAATACATTCTGATAGTTTGATAAGACAGATAAGACAGATGATGAAAGGAAATCTTAAGACTATGCTAACAATGAGTCTTGGACAAGAAATTGAAATTAGGTGTCCATGATTTTAATGAATAATCTTTTCAACTTAGCACATAATTAAATGCTGTTAGGTTAGGGCCTACATAACAGAATTTCTTTTTTTTTTCTTTTTGCCACATAGGGAGTTGGCGAAAGAATAGTGAGGAGAGGCAAGTTTGGAGCTGGAGTCTTGTGAAGCAAGAACTTCTTCCCTCTGAGATTAAGTGTCAAATCACTCTCTCATCAAAATAGTGTCTGTCCAGAAGTCAATCCTTAAAAGCTGAAAATTTAAATGGACGGACCATCCGTCAATGGTACTAGGTTTAGGAAGATTATGATGATGATGGGAGTAATGGTGTTGGCACTGGTCTCATTGTATTCTAAGGAAAAGATTTTTCTTTATGCTAAGGCATTCTTGGTGATCATTTTAAAAAATAAATTGCGTTTTATGGATGGACATAATAAACAACAACAACAAAACCAGCAAGGAAGATATTTACTTCAAATATGTTACTACATTTCAATTGTCAGCCTAGGTGAGTGTCTTTGTGTTCAACTTTTATTAAAAATGGATGACAGAAGTCTACCTCTCAGAAAATGAAAATCGTTGGAGAATAGTGCATGCACTACAGCTTTAAGAAGAGGCTAATAATAAGAATGGAATCTCCTCATTGTTAAACTATTTCCATTTCTAACACTGGCTTTCTCCCAGAGGTTATGGCCTACTGTTCAATGGAACCAATGTCACCCATAGTGAACCCAGTTGTACTCCAGAGACGCAATTTGCTCTATGTTGAATTCCTTACACAAGGAAATCGACAAAACAATTATTAGGAAGTTATTTTTGCTCAGCTCTAAATTCAAGGTAGATTATTTTTCTCAACTGAAAATTTACAAAATTCTTGGGATCTGATATAAATACCCAGAATTATATGATCTTAAACTCTGAGTCATTTCAAATATTCAAAAGGCAACTTATTGGCAGAAGTGAATTTAAGAATATTTTCTGTGTTTCTTTTAAAATCTGTCTGCTCGTGTTTCTTGATACTGCTTAGTGTATGGTCATCTTATACCCTGTGAAATATACTTGATAACTGGTTTATAAACACTTACATCAAGCTGCTACCTACTATTAAAATCAGAGCTGGGATTTGTGTATGTGTGTGTGATTTTATAAATTTTGTTCTATAAACAAACATAGTCAATAAAACTTCCCTTGCTGTATTGTAAGGTTAGAGATGCTTGAAGTTGTTATCTAATGACCGTGTGATTTCCTGGATAATGATAGTGTAATGAAAAGGCAGCATCAGCTCCTACCAACTGGTAAGGATTTAGCGGATGGAGACTACTTCCATCTGATAAATTGTAAATATCGATATCGATATCAATGTTTTCCAAATTCCTTAGTAGCCTTCTGCTTGAGGGATTTATTTATTTTTTTGTTCTTTTTTTTGGGGGGGGCATCACTGCCCTCTGGTGGTGGGAGTAGGGGGTCCAGCCTTTGCTCCTGTGGAGCTGGAATTAAACCTCCAGCCCTGTGGGCTGCAGTCCCGTGCACGACCACTACACCACCGGGGCTCAGCCCTGCTTGAGGGATTCATGTAAACTGTTAGGGACCCCTTTTCTAGACCTTCATTTCCTACTCAAAATTCTCTATCAAAAAAAAAAAATCAGGAACAATTCATGAATTCTTCTAGCAATTGACCTTTGAACAATGGAAGGGTTAGGAGAGCTGACTTCCCGTGCTCTAAAAATTGTATAATTTGCAGTAGATCCCTGGACAAGATAGGCTGAGGCAACTTGGGTCCTCTTGCAGGAATTTGTTTGGGGTTTTTACCCTGATGCTATTGCACTGAGTTCCAGGCTCACTAGTGTGTGATATTATTCAGATTAGCAAGATTGGTTTGTCTCTCCGGTTAGGGAGCTTGGAAGAGTGAGGGTGCAATAGTTCATTTTCACATATGCATACATTTAAATAAGTAACTTACCAAAATGATAAGGAAACCTACATTTTTATTCTTCTAAAATTAATGTGTATAATTTTCAGTCTGTATTATTTTCTTTTTTAATTTTTATTATCATTTTTCGATCATTTTATTGGGGGCTCATGCAACTCTCATCACAAGCCATATATACATCCATTGTACGTCAAGCACACTGGTACATTTGTTGCCCTCATTGTTCTCAAAACATTTGCTTTCTACTTAAGCCCTTGGTTTCAGCTTCTCATTTTTTTCTTCTCCTTCCCCACTCCCACTTCCCACATTAACTCCTGATAGTTTATAAGTTATTATTATGTTGTCATATCTTACACTGTCCGATGTCTCCCTTTACCCGTTTCCCTGTTGTCCATACCCCAGGGAGGAGGTTATAGGTAGATCCTTATAATCTGTTTCCCCTTTCTACCTCACCTTCCTTCCACCTTCCTTGTATCACTGGTATTGGACTCCCTATGTTTCTGGCTCCCATCTGTACCAGTGTACATCCTCCTGTCTAACTGGATTTCTTAGGTAGAATCGGGATCATGTTAGTGGGGGTCGGGCGGGGGAAGGAAGCATTGACGAATTAGACAGAAAGTTAAATGTTTAATCATTGCTACACTGCACCCTGACTGGTTCATCTCCTCCCCTGAACATTTCTGTAAGGATATGTCCCCAGTCTGCACTCCCCTTTATTTACAATTAAATAATTTCTGATACCCGATCCCTTCAACACCTCAAGGTCACACAAGCTGGTGTGCTTCTTATGTGTGGGCTTTGTTGCTTCTGAGCTAGATGGCCACTTGTTTATCTTCAAGCATTTAAGACCCCAGAAACTATATCTTTTGATACCTGGGCACCATCAGTTTTCTTCACCACCTTTGCTTATGTACACATTTTTCTTCAGTGATCATGTCAGGAAGGTGAGCATCATGGAATGCCAGTATAATAGAACAAAATGTTGAGGCCCAATATCTATCTGCTGCTTTAATACTAAACCTACAAATATATGCATGTATGTCTATTTCCCCATCATCATACATATATATATATTTACCTATGGACATGTCTATATTTAGGTCTCTATAAATACCCTAGGCTTTCTAGTTCTTTCTTTATTTCCTTTTACATTCCTCTTGCCCCACTATCATGTTCAGTCTTCATTTGGGTTTCATTAGTTTCTCTCACTTACATTAATCTTTATCAATCACTGTCAGGCCTCTCATACCCTCCTTGCCACTGATTTTAGATAAGATGTTGTTCTCTTGTCCCTGGGTTGATCAACACCACCACATTTCTCCTACCTCCCCTTCTCTCATGTCCCCCCAGAACCAACAGTCCTATTGTTTTTTCCTCCACACTCTTCACCCAGTCTATTTTATCTAGCTAGACCTGCAGAAATAATAATATGCACACACACACAAATAAGACATAACAAGATGGAGCGACAAAGAAAACCAAAACCATGACAGCAAAAAAAAAAAAAAAGTCAATGTCCAGGGGGGAAAATGTAATAATAAAGAAAACCTGTATATAGTTCAAGGTCTGTTTTTTGACCTCTAGGAGTATTCTCCGGTTGAGTCGTCCAAAGGGTGCCACATTCTGGCTCCAAATTGTATACTGGGTACTCCCTAGGGACTTCCATGTTCTGCTCCCTCTCTCTGCCCCCCACCTCCGACTGCACTGCGGCATGCCCTTAGATTTTTGACTCAGTGTAGGTCTGGTGGGCTCTGACCAGGTGCAATCCCTACCCTGTGTCTCCAGTCTTGGCCTCCATAGGGCCTCAGGTCATCAAGGGATGTTGTATCTCATAGTAGGGCTGGCCCTATGGTGCTCTTTCTACATTGGCTGACCTGAGGGAATATGATTCTCCAGGCTTGGTAGACCAGGATGTGCTCCACTATCTCAACCTTCTCCTTTCACTTGTTTCCCTGTGTTCTGGTCAGTCATGTCCATCTCCCCAAGTTGTCCTCTAAAGTAAATTCCTCTGCAGGGAGGGGCAGCTGTCCACATAGTTGGAATTGGCGATGGGCCCTCAGACCCCTCCATTTGCTCCCCGCTCCATGCTGTCACTCTGCACTCATGTTCTGGAACACCAGGTTTAAGTCCGGTCCATCTTTCCCTGTGGAGATATAAGTACTACCCTCCCCTTGGTGGGATTAGGGCCCTGTTCCTCCACTACATGTTACTATCTTTCTCCCAAACACACACTTCTTTTTAGTTGGTTAGCATATGGTGTGGGAATCAGAAAGATTTCTCCCAGGTTATTTCCTCAAATATTTATTAAACGTAACTGCTTGTTACACATGGAATATGACTAGCTACCTAGAGGTAAAACAAAGTAGGTCAGGAGCTATTCTTCCTTAGGGTTATTAGTTACCCATAACAATCAGTATAGCCTGTCCCACCCTAAGTAGGACCCACTTCCTTCTGATAAGCATACCAATAAGGTACTTCATTGTAGGAGACAAAGAGGTCAAGCCCACTTAAAAAAAAAAAAACGATCAAGCTTAGGATGCCACATTGAGTCTAGGATCGACCCTCCCTGTCACATATGAACACCTCGTCCCTTCACTTGGGGTTATGTGTACGCCCCTAGTTCACCCACTTTCTGGGATGGTACAACCCTTTCCTGTGATGTACGTTCTTACCTATCATTAGGGGCCTTGCATGGCACCAACAGTTATTTAAGACTTGGGCACAGTAAGTCTGGCTCTCCCTCTAGCCTGCTGCTCTCAGCCTCTTTCCCTCATATAATCCCTTCCCTCCCTCACTCTCTCTTCACGTGAGCCACCAGACCAGACTGAGGTGAGCATGCTACCATGAAGTGAAATGTGTCTGACTCTTATTATTTCTCTCTCTCTCTCTCTCATGCTCTCTATAACTTTACTATAATAGATAATAGTTATTGCTTTACAACTGTGCCTATTGAACCCATGATGTAGGTAGGTATCAGAGACTTGCCTTCCTCTAGTAATATAGGGCCCTGGATTTGGTCTGGCGCCTGCCATACTACCTGGACCTCACCCCAGAAACTTTTGCATATAGTAGCTTTTCCCCTATGATCCCTGTGCATTGTTTAAAGCTTACCTCGGTGGACTCATGTTATACTTGTCCTTTTACACTTGGCTTTCTCTCATTTAGCATGATATCCTCCAGTTCCTCCCTTGGGGCGATATGCTTCATGCATTCATCGCTGCTTGTGATGTATAGTATTCCATTGTATGTATGTATGTACCACAGTTTTTTAATCCATTCACCTTTTGATGGAAATTTGGGTTTTTCCCAACTCCTTGCAATTGTGAACTGTGCCTTAATGAACATTGGAGCACAGATGTCTGACCATGGTTTGTTTTTTGCTTCTTCTGGGTATAGGCTCAGTAAGTTGATTGCTGAGTCTTATGGTAACTCAATTTCCATCTGCTTTAAATCACCAAATCAATTTCCATAGTGGCTTTACATACCTACAAGTCTACCAGCAGAGGATGAAAGTTCCTAACTCACCATAGTCCCTGCAACACTTGTTTCCTGACTTTTTGAATTGGGCTATATTTGAGGGTGATAGGTAGTATCTAATAGTTGTTTTCATTTGCAATTCTCTTTTGGCTGATGATCGGGAACATTTTCTCATATGTTTATTGACCATTTGAGTTTCTGCCCCTGTGAAACTTCTGTTCAGATTTTTTGCCCACCTCCTCAGTGGGAAGTTAGTTTTTTTTTTTTTTTCTTGTTGTAAGCTTGCAAAGTTCTATAGATCTTAGTAATAAGACCTTTGTCTGGACTGTCATGGCTAAAGATGTTTTTCTCAGTTGGTGGGTTCTCTTATTACTCTCTTGGTGAATTATTTCAATGTACACAGGAGATTTGTCTCCAGTATATCCCACTTGTTAATTTGTGACTCCGCTGTATTTATGTCCTTCCCTATTTCTGATAGCCGGTGGTGCCAGGGTTCTCAGCCTTGTCCTGATTCCCTCACCAGTGGCCCTAATTGCTTGGGGTTTTACTTCAAGATCTGTGATCCACGTTGGGTTTATTCTTCTGTGTGGAGTGGGGTAAGGGTTTTGCTTCATTTTTCTGCAGGCATATTTCCATTATTTACAGCACCAGTTATTGAAGAAGGCATCTGCTTCTTATTTGACATTTTTCTGTCACCTTATCAAAAATCAGTTGCCTGCATGGTGATGTTATTTCTGGGTCTTCAGCTCTTTCCCATTGGTCTCAATATCTGTCGTTATACAAATACCACATTGTTTTTTACTAATATGGCCTTATAATACATATTAAAGTCAGTTAGAACAAGGTCTCCCACTTTGTCCTTCTTCTCAAGGAATTCTCTGCTAATTCTTGGCTTCTTTCATCTTCACGTGAAGATGGCAATCAGTTTTTCCAACTTTTGAAGAAGTATGGCAGTACTCATATCAAGATAGCATTGAACTTATATAGTGCCTTGGGCAGAACTGTCATCTTTATTACATTGAGTTTTCCAATCCATGAGCTTGGATATTATTCCATTTGTCGGGATCACTCTTGGTTTCTTGTAATAGTGTTCTACAATTTTCCTCGTACAAATCACTTTTTTTTTTCTTTTGGTCAGGTATGTTCCTAGATATTTCAATGTGTGCTTGCCTATTGTAAGGATACTGCCTCCTTAATTGTCTCTTCTGTGATCTTGTCTGATGTGCATAGCAGACTGACAGACTTCTGTTTGTTGATCTTGTATTGTGCCACCCTGCCATATTTCTCTATTGCTAGCAACACTCCCCTTGTGGAATATAGGGAGCTTCTCAATGTATAGAATAATATCATCTGCGAATAATGATAATTTCATCTCTTCCTTCCCCAGCTGAATACCTTTGATATCTTTTCTTTTTCTTATATTTTCAGCTAGAACCTCCAGTATAATGTTAAATATGGGGACAAGGGGACAAGGGATATCCTTGTCCGGTTTCCTTTTTCAGTGGAATTGTTTTTGTCTTTTCTCCGTTGACTACTACATTGGCTGCAGTTTTTACATATATAGCTGTGTAATATTGAGGAATTTTCCTTCTTTTCCTATCTTCTTGAGTGTCTTCAACAGTAATTGGTGTTGGGAGTTGTCATATGCTTCCCCCCCACCTATTGAAAATATCACATTTTTTTTTTATCATTTTCCTGTCAATGTGGCAAATAATACTAATGGTCTTTTGTATGCTGAAACATCCTTGCATCCCTCATATGAATCCCACTTGGTCACAGTGAAATTGTTTTTTAATATGTTTTTGTATTGTATTGGCCAATATTTGGTTAAGGATTTTTGTAGTGATGTTCATTAGGTATATTGGTCTGTAGTTCTCAAGTCTTGTGAGATCCTTGCCTGTTTTAGGTATCAGAGTTATACTAGCTTCATAGAAAGAGTTTGGGAGTTTTCTGTCTTTTTTTATGTTCTGGAAGAATTTGTATAGGATTGGTGCCAGTTCTTTCCTGAATGCTTGGTAGATTTCTCCTGTGATGGCCAAGGGGATTTTTTTTCTGCTGATAATCCCTTAATAATGTTGTCTATTTCTCCCATTGCTATGGGCCCTTTGAGGTTCTTTACATCCATCTTGAATATTCCAGGGAGGGATTGTGTTTCCAAATAGTTGTCCATGTCTTCCAAGTTGTTGAATGCATTGGAGTACAGGCCTTCATCAAACTGTGCAATTACCCTTCTGATTTCATTAGGGTTCATTGTAATGTGCCCTGTTTCATCCCTCATCCTTGCAATTGATATTTGTTTCTTCCTTTCTTTGGGTAGGTTGGCCAGCCATCTATCAATTCTGTCAATCCTTTCAAAAAACTAACTTTTAGCTGCAGTAATTATTTCCATAGTTTTCTTAATTCCTTCTCCTGTATCTTAGCTCTGATTTTTATTATTGTTCTCTGTTTGCTATTAGTAGTATTGTTCTGTGACTCTGCTCTAATTTGTGTAAGTCTTGTGCCAGCATATTCACAAGCCTTTCTTCTTTTTTTCATGTGCGCATTTATTGTTATCAGCATTCCTTTGATAAATACCTTTATTGAATTCCAAAGATCTTGATAAGTTGTGTTTTTTTTTTCTCATTGGCATCTAGAAACTTCCTGATTTCAACTCTGATATGGGTCAATACCCACTGCTTTTGCAGTAGAGAATTATTCTTCCTCCAATTGTTTGCCCTTGTTTTTTCACTGTCCTTTTGTTGATTGCCAGTCTTATGGATTGGAGGGACACATCTGTATAATCTCTATGTGCTTGAAATTACACAAGTTCAACCTGTGATCCACGTGTAGTTTATCTTTTAATATGGGCCATGTGGACTTGAAAAGAATGTGATTTTTTTTGCAATTGGGTGGAACCTCTGAAAATACCTATCATGTCAAGTCAACCAATAGTGCTGTTTAGATCTATGGCCTCCTTGTTGGGTTTCTTTCCTAGTGATCTGTCTTTTACAGAGAGTGGTGTATTAAACACTCTAAGTGTTGGACTTGTGATTTCTTCTTTCATCTTTTGAAGTGTTTGATTTATGAATTTTGCGGGTCTCTTGTTGGTCACGTATATTTTGATTATACTCACCCTTTCTTGGCCTACTGTTCTCTGGAGCATCAGATACTGCCCCTCCTTATTTCTGGTTATGGCCTATACCTTGAGATCGATTTTGTCAGACATGGATATCATTATCCTTGCTGTTTTTTTTTAATTGTCGTTTGCTGGCTATATTTTTCTCCAGGCTTTAATTATCAATCTGTTTTTGTCTGCAAGTTTGAGATGTGTCTCCTGTAGGCAGCAAATCAATGGGTTGTGTTTCTTGAGCCAATCTGTTAGCTTCTGCCTTTTAAAGCCTGAGTTCAGGTCATTGATATCCAGTGCTATTACATCCATCTGTGCACTCTGTGATATCATCTTATAATTTTTTTGTTTGGTGTTTCTCTACTTATCTTTCTTATCTACTTTTATTGTGTATGTGTGTGGTTCATTTTTGCTTTCTTTCCACTATTGAGCTACTGCTTTCTAGTGGGTTGTTTACTCTTTGTTATGCTATGGGTAGAGTTGTTCTATATGATGGTCTCTTATTTGTACTCGGTGAGTGCTGGTCTTCTGCCTATACAGGATTGACAAGGATCTTGTGTAGAGCTGGGCTTCTTTTTATGTATTCTTTGAGCTTTTCCTTGTCTTGAAAGATTCTTACTTCTCCATCTATCTTAATACATATTTTGACCCAGTATAGTATTCTTGAGTTTGTGTTGTTTGCCTTCAATTTTTTGGAATATATTACTCTATTCCCTCTTCTTCTTCATCGTGTCTGCTGATATGTCAGAACATACTCTTATTGGTGTACCTTTTTACATGAGTCTTTGCTCTTCCCTGGCTGTTCTTATGATCATCTTTTCCTCATAGTTGGATAATTTAACTTTCATGTGTCTTGGTGACTTCTTAGAATTTAGTCTGACTGGTTTTCTTTTAGCATCCTGAATGATTGCCTGATTTTTATTTATTAAGCAGGAGAAATTTTCCTCTAAGAAGTCCCCAGTCTATATTTTAAAGGGAGTTAGTATGGATAGACTAGAGAAACAAATTCATAGATATACATATGGATACAAGGGAAAGGTTTATATACAAGAGGAATGGAACATTTAAGAAAGCATCCCAACCCAGTCTAGTCCAAGGTCATAAGTCTGCTATCACCCCATATGACTGACACTTGTCCACAAAGTCTCCCTCCAATTTACAAAGCATGTGCACCAGGACAATCACAGGCCAATGGGTGCAGAGTCTTGTGTGCCCAGCATCAGTTGAAGCATTTGAGCCCTGGCAGGGGTCACTGTATGACTCCTTGTTTCTGGGACTCAGGTCCATCAGCAGTATCCAGTGGCGGTAGAAGAATCTCAGCATTGGTAGGGGTCTCCCCGTGGGCTCACAAGCATCTCAACTTTGGCAGGAGTCTTCACGTTGCTTCTCTGGCTCCAGAGGCCTAGTTCCATCAAGGTAAGTCCATTATTCCTCTCCTCCGGTTCCTCCACTCTCTAGGACTCAGGGTTGATATTATGTTGCTGTGTTGTCTTGTCAGTAGACTGTCTCTAAGAGACTGAGTCAAATATCTTTCCTCCCATTGGGAAATACCATGAGATTTCCCAGAATTGTCAGGAGAAAACCATGCCAACACAGAGGTCATTGGCTTGCTCCAGACTGACAGGCTACACTTCCAGTGGAGAAATGGACACAGATTGATGACTGCCACATAAAGTAATATTTTAATGTTTGCATGTTGAATTATGTTTTCCATTTATAGTCATTTGCAACTACCACTTATATTGTGTATTTCATATATATACAAGCATATATACACATTCATATATTTAAACATATATAACATTATCCACATATATTTAGGAAATTATGATAAGATGGGATGAGTCTATGAGGAAGGTCTTTTATGAAAATAATAACTATTGATTTGTTTCTATGAGGCTGAAACTGTACTTAGTATTTAGCATATATTATCCTCTCCACCAAACTCAATGAGATCATTAAATTATAGGTGAAAAAATAGGGACATAGGATGTGTATGCCTTATGAATATACTGATGTCATTCAAATTTAAAAAATCAATTTATTTTGGGCTCTTACAGCTCTCATCACAATCCATACATTCTATCATTATGTCAATCACATTTGTACATATGTCACCATCACTATTTTAACTCAGTCTCCATCATTATGTGATTAATCATGGATGCCATATATTTGGCCTTTATCTAATCCAATGTCCCCCATAAAAAATTGGGTTAATGATCACTGTGTTTTGTCACTGGGACCTTGGGATGAAAGCAAGTTTGACTTTATCTATGAATTAGATTACTGTGGCATTAGCACATTGGCAGAGTCCATAAAATATGCACTAGTGGGAATCTGAGCATGATAACGAATAGCAAATAACACATAATATAAATGAGCAGCTACGAGAGATAAAAACATCTGAATTTTAATTTTGAACACCCCGCACAGAACTGTGATTGGCTGTTGCTATGACAACAATAGCACACACGAGTCTATTTTTAAATGCCATGAATCCATCATGAAAGGCAGAAAGAGGGAAAGGAACAGCAATGGGGAGGGTAGACATCTTGATAATTCACTGTGATCTGGAATTGTATAGGATTCACTGATTCCCAAGATGTTTACTGCCTTTGAGCCAACGGAGTAATTTTTCCCAATTTAGGATGACACCTATTTATGGACTTGGGGGAGTTGACACAAAATAGACCACGAAAGATATATCCTCAGTATCGCTATGTTTAAACCACTGTGGTAATTCAGGTACCAAAAAACACAGCACATGACCTCAGGGAGTTTACAGTCGGGAGAGAACAGATCTTATCTGTATTAATAAAACTACCAAAATTTATACAGCTTCCCAAACCCATTAATAGCACAATGAATAAATATTCTGTCACATAGGGAAATAATAGCTTACTATACAGTCATGAAAATACATTATCTACTTCTAGAAATCAAAGCATAGATGACCTTTGCGACAGTATTAGTTGAAACAAAACAGGTCTAAAAGTATCTCTCATGCCATGAGCCTCTATGTATATAATGTTGAAAAATGCATTATGCTGTCAGAATTTAGGATGACAACTATTTGTGGATTTGGGGGAGGAGACACAAGATAGACCACCTACGATGTTGGTGGACCTTTACTTCCTGATAAACAAAAGGGCAGTGCTTATTTTAGAACAGCTCACCTATATGGACACTATGTTTTTTAGTAGTGCTCTTGGTCCATGTACTTTGATTTGGCCATGTTCCCTATAAATACCTTACCTTGAGCCCTAAGAAAATATTTGATTCTTTTGTATTTTTCAGGAATTCAAACTTCAAGATCAGAACATACACATTTTAAGAGAAATGGAACATGTATTGTAAGGGAAGAAACACACACACACACATGTTGACTGGATCATTTGTGAGGAAAACTCACCAAACCAGATTTTTCCCCACAGAAATGTGTTTAAATTTATTTACCAAACCATAATATCTGCTTCAAAATACTCTCCATTGCACTTAATATGTTTGTCAATCTGAGATTCCATTCTTAGAAGCAGTTTTCAAACATAGCTGTTTTGAAATCTGGCAGCAACTCCCTCCTTTTGTTTTTTCACCATTTCTTCATCCTCAAATCATTGTCTTTTCATGTCCCTCTTCATTTGCAGAAACAAAACGAAGTCAAATGGAATGAGATCAAGTGTATGTGGGCAAGAGAGGCAAGTATGATTTTTTTGTTGTTCTTTGTTTGGCTTACCAAAAAATGGTTCCCTGAGATAGTTATGTGAACAGGTGCATTGTTGTGGTGGCAAAACCAATCCCTTCTCTGCCACAAATCAGACATATTTTGCTCAATACTGTTATACAATATTTTCAGAACTTTTAAATAGAAAGCTTGATTAACAGTCTGACTTGGTGGAATAAACTCCAAATGCACTACGTGTAAACATTTTCATATATTCTGGAAGTTGACTGGAGAAAATCACCCATACACATTAGTTTTTCCCATTGTGCCATTCCTGTCAGCTGAGTTCAACATCACAGAAGTGTCTGTGGTATTTTTCCTGAGCAGGGAACAAAATTTCAAAGCCATAGTCTTTTCTCTTAAATTTGCAATCTTTACCCCCTCCCCCCCCAAAAAAATCACTGTGATCAAAGAGAACCTTCCCAGGTAATGCCACTGGCTGCACAAACACAGTGCAAGTGGAGGTATTTTTCCTTTGGTGGGGGGGTACCCCTTGTATTTTCACACATATCTATACATACTACAAACATATTTGTGTGTGTAATAGTTCATATTGGTTGGGAATCTAAGAAAATGTTTCACCCTTCAGCAAATACTGTGAAGGTATAAATCAAAGTCACTGGGTCTGAATTCTTAGCATAATAATCTTAAAAGTCCTCTAATCTGTGTGATCATGAGGGATTGAAAGGAGCAGGTATCAAGCATCAAAGAACAAGAATCATATCACTAAAAATGAAGGGGAGAGAGAGAGGGGAACCTAAGGTTCATTTGTGGGCAATTTGACACCCCCTTATAGAAGAGTTTTGGGAAGGAAATGGACCAGTCAGGGTGTAGTGAAGTAACGATGAAATGTACAACTTTTCTCTTGTTCTTAAAGACGTCCTCCCCCAACTATTATGATCCAAATCCTACTTATAAATCCAGCTGGACTGGAAGAAACACACTGGTAGAGCTCGGAACTGGAAATACATGGAATCTTGGACAGATTAACCTATCTGGACCAGTAGTGAAAGTGGAGTTACCGGATGGGTGAAGGGAAGGTGGGGTAAAGAGGGGGAAGCCAATTACCAGGATATATACATAATCTCCTATCTAGAGGATGGACAGCAGAGGAGTGGGCAAGGGGAGATTTTGGACAGTGCAAGATATGACAAAATAATCATTTATAAAGTATTAAGTGTTGGTGGGGGAGTGGGGACCACAGTGGGAGGGGAAAGATGAAAAGCTGTTGTCAAGGGCTCATGTGGAGAAGCAGATATATGGAGAATGATGACACCAGCAGACATGTGAAGGTCTTTGGTACAGTATATGTATGCATGTATTGTGAAATGTGATGTATGAGCCTCCAATAAGATAATTTTTTAAAAAGTCATCTAGTTTAATTGGCACAGCTTAGTTCATAAAGAAAATGTTATAGACTTGTTTTGATGATTAATAATTGGCGTGTTAAAAGTTCATGAGCAGCCATTTAAGAAATAATAATTTGCTTTTTGTTTAGAACAAAGACTAATGAAGAAAATTAAAGAACCAAGGAAAGAATGAGTTCCCAAAATAATTGGACTACGCGAACCACAGTGTCCAACTCCTGAGACAAAAGCTAGATAGTGCCCAATGACCACAGTGCTTTCTCTGATAAAGATAACAGAAGAAGTTCTCAGAAAGAATGGAATACAAAAGAAAACAAGCACACACATGAACAACAACGACAAAATAACAGCAGTTACAAAATTGTAAAAAAAAAAAAAAAAGAAAAGAAAAAAGCCAGAATGATGGTTCTGATGGAAACTAATGGGACCTTTGAGACCGTGGTCCCTAGAACATATCAAAGCTGGAATGGCACCCACCTTTCAGCCGAACAATACATAAGCCTGGAGCGTGGACAATAATACGGATCAACAACATGGTCCTCAGAGCAGACACCCATGGCACGCTCTCCTCTCCAGGTGTCCTGAGCTTCCTGCTCCCCTTCTCTGCAAAGACTCTGAGATACACTGGCCCATCATGGTCTTCAGTTACCACATAGACCCAGCTTATCGCTCGGCCAGCAATTTATTTATTTATTATTTTATGGGCTCATTTTGTCGGAGGCTCTTACAGCTTTCATAACAATTTATTCGCCAATTCAAAGTAAAACTATGTCTGAAGGAGGAAAGGGTCAATCTCTGTGTAGTGGTGACTAGCTAGGCTTGTACAAGACAGAGATACTTACTCTACTTTAATGAAGCCATGCTAATGAAGGGGAGGGATACTCATGACTGTCCAGGCCAGGGTGAACTTCTGATTAGCTTGGGGTCCATTCTTAATTTTCCCTTATTTGGTCAGGCTGGAAGGGTCATGGTGATCGCCTAGGTGATGTCACAACACTAGCGGGTGTGCTTTTCATTATTGTCAAGGGCACTGAGGTTTCGGTAGTTCATGTATTCCTCCACTGCACATGGTCAAAGTGGGAGCAGAATCCTCTAATCAGAGGGCCCTTGTATTAGTACTTGCTAGTTGCATTTTCTTCCATCGGAGACCAATCCAAAGTCACTGCTATGGAGTTGATCCCGCCTCCTAGCAACAGGATGGAGCTGGTCAGAAGTGTCCCTGTGAAGTGCAGCGAGTGCCATGCTTCCTAGGAGTCAAAAGGTCTGTCTTATTTACGTGGAGCTGCTGGGGGGTTTGAAGTGCTGACCTTGCAACTCGCAGTCCAACTTGTAGCCCTTACACCACTGTTATAGTGTTCTTGAATGGAGTTTTCCAGGGTCCCTGTTCTTTCCCTAGCCCCAAAGACACCCATCTGCACAGAAACAACTCTGAAGGTGGGGAGAGTCGGGAAGGAAGCATAAACGTGAGCTCTGCGAGGCGGTGTGGAAAGGACTGTGAAGCCGAGGGACAGCAGCTCAGACAGGGATTCAACCAGGCGCACATTCTTGAATGGAATAGTAATTTTCTCTGTCAGCTTACATCCAAACAACAATATGCAGCAAAGAAAGGAAAGTAGAAAACATGACATTTTGTTGGCTCAATAGGTTAATATCGGAATCCTGATTTAAAACAAATGTAGTCACATCCTTTACTGTCTTTTATTATTATTTATTGTGGAAAATAGGTATGTAGAAGTAATTTTAGAGAAAACCATGGAAACATCTGTTACAAAAATGACCACTTCAATTATAATGCTACTCAGTACCCAGTCTCACTTTTGTATCTCTGTAAGACCCATGCAACAAAAACCTTATGCTTCTATTGAACAGACTACAACAGTATAAACAAAGGTGCTATACAGATAGATGTTATATCCACTCAAGGAGGTCTGTTTCCGCTGTCCCTGAGAACTGAGTCACAATAAAGAGAAGTCAAGATGACCTAGCACAGAGTTAAAATGCTGAAGGATTCGGAGGGAGATGACAAAGATGCTTGAGATGTGCTTCAATATCAGGAGAGGTTGCTATCCCCATTCTTTTGCTGGCATTATTTCCCAGTTCACACGCAGAAAGCAAAGCGTGAGGGACCCCAAGAGATAGAGAGGCTGGCAGCGCGTGACAGAGAAGAGCAAGCAGGGAAACAATTGACAGGTTGTGAAAAATCCACAAGCCTTTGTGTTAGCTGTCTCCATTTATCACCAGTGTGCAGCCTAAAGCTCCTGTTCCCTGCCCAGATGATATGGTCCTAAGTTTCCTTTCCAGAAGATTTGTGTCTTCATCTCAGCCTCTTTAAGTCTGTACCTCATTCCTCAACTCTCTGTAAGCATATTGACAAAGCCAAAATGGTGACCATGGCATGGTTGGACTGGCGTGAAGGCCAACTCTGACCTCCTCCAACTTCAGTGGACATAGAATTCATTTCTGTACTTGCCCAAGACAGATGGCCACAAGGCAGAGGTCAAACATGCCCCCCAAATCACATCCTTTTCTTCACCTCATTTTTGACACCAACCTTTCCTCCCACTCTACTTCTTTGCGGCTTCAAGAATCCCTTGTGGTGGACACAAAGAACTTACAAACAACATTCACACTTTGGGAGGCTTGTTAGGCAAGCGAACTGGTTACCCCTAGAAAGGATCAACAACCATTAAAGATCATTTTTGTTCCCGTAGCACCGCTTACTTCACTCTGCTTAGTCTCTCTCTGTCGTCAGCCTCCCAATAATGCTGTCACCTGGCTTCGTCCACCAAAGTCCAGGAAGCCTCCTTGTCATTCCTCCTTACTGCCTCAGCATCTTGGTCTTTGCTCTGTCTCAGGGTCTCAGAGCCACAGCCTTTCCTGCTTCAGTCACTTCAAATAGGGGTATCACAATCTGCTACTAGATGTTCTTTCGTGGAGGTTCCAAATCTACCTCTGCTTCTGAGAAAGCTCTTTTATATGTAGAGAACTATTTGCATGGTACCACCCAAACATTTGATAGGAGGGTTAGGCAAAGGAATAGGAAAATCATACTGAAGCAATTTCACAGCACCCCCTACATATTCCTGGGCTCTCATAGCAACAGTGTACTGCAGGAATCTAACAGAGTGCTATCTTAAATTTCAATTCATTTCATCATTTTCTATCTCCATTTTTTCTTTACATTTTCTACAGAGTAAAAAGTGAAGGGACATTGATGTTACTTTGCTCTCATCCTATTCATTTTTATTCAAAGTGTGAAGTGCTGCAGATTCACGTGTAAGGGCAAAGCCAATGACAGTATTATGTCATTGTAGGCAAATTATCATTCTTGTTAGGCTTGACAGAGTTGGGTATAACTCACCTTTAAAATCATCAGCATCTGTGAGTCCATTGTTTCAGGTACTGTGCTGATCCATCTTGAATAGGTTCTTTTCATTTGACTGTACTAAGCATAATGTTCCTTTGCAAGGAATGATCTTTCCTAATAACATAACCAAAGCTGATAAGATGAACTCTTGGTATCCTCACTTCTAAGGACTAGTCTAGCTGCACTTATTCCAAGAGAAATTTTTTGTTGTTGTTCATCTGGCAATTTATATTATTTAGAGATTCTGCCAAGATCACAGATCAAATTCTTTTTCACACCCACTTACATATTGCTTATTCAGTCCTCTTGATACATCCTCAGCCCATCTTTCACTTTTGAGGCAATTAAAAAATGATGGTTTGGGTCAGGTGCACCTTTGTCTTTGAGATGATACCTTCGATTGTTGGACCCATTGAAGAGATTTGTAACAACTGCTTTGCACAGAGCATTTCATCATTTGATTTCCTCACTGATGCTTCCAAGGTGACTGAGAATGAATCCAAGTCAACTGGAACAATGGACAGTGTCTAGCTTTTCTTCATTTATCAGGATATTGCTTACGGGTCCTGGTGTAGGAATTTTAATTTCCTTTATATTGAGTTGTCCTCCACACTGAAGGCTGTAGTCTTTGATCTTCACCAAGAGTTGCTCCAGGTCATCTGCATGTCACCTGTGTATTATACGTTTATTAAGCATCCTAGTCATGTGTTCTTTTTCATATAGTCCACCTGCTCAGACTATTTGTATAACATTTAGATTTAACAAACATAATGACAATCTATACCCCAACCTACACTTTTTCTCATTAAAACTATGTAGGATGCCTTGTTCTATTCAGAGAACCATTTACTGGTCTATAACATGGGTGATTCCTCTGTTTGCTACTTGTATCATGGTCACCTGCATGCTGCTGGGACACTGGAAGCCATACTGATTAAAAATCCCAGTGCACTGGTTTCAATGGAGCTCCTCGACTAAGCCAGATGACACATAATCAGCTATCTATTTTGGAAATAGTGACCAGGGAAAACCTCATCAATAGCAGCAGAACCTGTGAATAGAGACTTAAATTCATTCAATGAAATGCTAGCGAAGAGACTAATGGTAGAAGCAATAGGACTACAATAAATAAACTTATCAACTTTTTAGTCTGATTTGTATTTCTCTTTGGATCACTCATTTTTTCCCTGCCTTCCACATGTCCATCTTTCCAGGTAAGAAGATGCTCTGGACCAATGAAAGCAAATGCACTGCAATTTTAGCAAAGGCATTTGATAGTCAAAGTTAGTGCCTGAGTGAGAATGAGAAAACAAACAAACAAATCAAATAGCAGCAAGGATTTTTTTTTTCTTTCTTGCTATAAACTAAACTTTATCCTCCTATCAAAATCTCTTTCTAATTGCTTTCAAACTCTTATACTGAACCAGAGTGGAAGAAACAATAGTTGCTAAAAGACCTTGATGCAGAGACTGGGAAACCACTGATCTGTACTTCTGTGACTTAGTTGCTCACAGAGCTGCCTCATTCCATTTCTTAAACTGCTGTGCCCTTCTCTCCTCTTGAAACAACACTGTACCAATGTAAATATATCACAAACCCCAAGGCACTTTCCATAAGCATACAGTAGCCACTCTCCCCTATGTCATTTCTTGTCTTCAAAACATCTTGGAAGTGCCTCATGGAAAATAGGTAAGAAATCCCAGGATTTCCTTATGGCTGTGACTCTCTGTCTCCGGTCTGTTAAGAACCAGGCCAATGTTTCATTCTTTTCCCTTTGTCTGCCAAACAGATCAAAGCAAGATCTGTAACCATAATACAACTATAACACTTGGTGGTTTTATCTGCATTGGTGTAGTACTCTTTTGTCCGATTCAAAATTTTCTTTTCTATTTGGTCATTGCTTTCTTGAAAGCCTTTCATCAGCATGTTTATGAAGGAAGCACCATAGTTATACCCAGGAAACTTTTGAGATCCCTCCCCCTCTACAAAAATGTCAAATTATTTTTCTGGAAGAAATATGATCTGCAGAGACCTCAAGGGGGCAATGACACTAGAAGGTGTGGGTCCTATGAGAATGAAGAAGAAGAGCTGTCTTTAGTGCAGGCGATCTCAACAATCTTTTTTGCAATGAGACTTTTTAGCTAAGGGATGTGTTGAGTAGGAGTTACTCTTCTGGCTGAAGGATTTAAAAAAAAAACAGAACAAAACACTTCTCAGGCATTCAGGCACCAGAGTGTGCCTGAGGGAATAGAGCACTCTGTTGACCTGGGAGTTGGAAAAGAGACTGGTTTTTATAGGAACTTGGTGGATATGCAGCAGGAGATTATAGGGAAGGAGGGTAGGAAAAGTCACCATGGCCCAGACCAAGCTAGAGTCTTACACAATTTTTCTCCTAAGATAGGGCTAATTGTTAATACATAATGTAAGGCCATATCCTGGTCTTTTTGAAAGATCTTCTATGGGTCACACATTGAAAGCAGACCAGGGTGAAAGCAGGAAGACATTTAGGGCTATTTCAGCATCTCAGGTAAGAGACAAAGGTGGTTTGCCATAGGCAGAGTGAACATAGAGGTGGAAACTGGAGCCATATTTCATAGCTGATTTGACAGAACTTTTCTTTCATAGTGACAAAATACAGAGAAATATTAAGAAGAATTTCCAAATTTCCATGGTAAGCATATCAGAGGAGAATAGATTTACTCAAGATCACCAACTGATTAGTTTGGAGTGTGTTTTATTTATTCACTTTCTTTCATATTTCTTACATTTTCCTGTGTTTTCTTGTATTTCTTTCCTGTTCTTCCATCTCCTCCTCCACTTGCTTTTTCCTGGAGATATTTAAATGAAAATATCTAATTGGAAGATATGTCTGTACAAGACAAATCTTTCTATTAAGGAAGGCATATCTTAATTAACCCTTCAAAATATCACAAGCTCTGTTATTGTTGACAAGTTAAATCTGTTGTTGGCAACCTAGAATTATACAGTTGAAAAAGAAAGGAGAAAGGTTTATGGCTTAAAATATATAATCTGGTAAACCATACTAGTGGACATTAACTAATTGGAAAGGAATCATTGTACTATGTTAAACAGGAGCTAACATGCTATTTCCTTACATTTCTGGATAGATGGAGAGGACTAGAGGCACATTGGTTGAAATCTCAGCTGTCAACCAGAATATGAAGGTTGCAAACCCATCCGTGACTCATCCAGTAGCAAGAAGAAGCAACCATGACTTCCATAAAGGCGACAACCTGCACACCCATGAGGGCAGAACAGAGTCCAGCGCTCTGAACAGAAATCGACTTGAGGTCACCATGTTTTCTTGGTGAATGAAAACTATATTTATAGAATAATACATAACTGTGTGATACACACACATATTTTTAAAGTATGTACTTCTAGGTAAATCCAGATGAGATCAGGCGCATTCAGAGTGGTATGACCATAGACTGTAGGCAAATCCATAAGTACAGTTATCTATCTGTAATCTCTAATCCATAGTAGCTGTTGGTATCAAACTAACAGCTCTATATCAATCCTGGCTGAAGCTTTGATGTGTTTTTGAAAAATAGAGGATTTGATGGGAGCTGTACATCAAAGAAAACCCAGACTTTTAATGGAAAAGAGCTTTCTCCCTCTTTAGAGGAGTATATGAAAGTCTGGGACTAGTGTAGATGAAAAAAAAAAGACTTCTCAGAGTGCTGGAAGATCAGGTGAAGGGGCACACTTCATAGGATTTAGAGGTCTGCCTCAGCATCAGCATCCAAGAGGATGACATTTCTCTGGCCACATCATCTGAACATTTTCAATCTTAGAGCTGGAAGAAAAGTACTAAGCTGGAATTTTCCTGAGATTACTGTTGCATTATGGTATCTGATTATCCTGAAAAGATTTCAGAACAGAATCTCAAGGATTAGAAATTCTTCTTGAGGTCTCACATTCTACCAAGGTCATCTTCAAGGTGAAATTATGCATTGAAAGATGGTCTGATTCCAATTCCTCAAAGAAACAAAAGCTACTTTAATGATACTCACCGGGATGTTAGAACACAAAAACAGTTCCTATCGCTTCAGAAAAGGTCTAACAAAGCATCATAGAGTCTGAAGAAGGAATTTTAGTCCTTAAATAAAAACTACATGCAAAATTAACCCCCCCCAAAAAAAACCCACAAAAGATTTGGCAGTTAATTAAATAGTGCACTTGTATTCCATGCAGTTGCAATGATCAGATGCATTACTTTATCCCACTGTCAGATCTAGATTTTTCCAGAATCCTTTTTAATTTTGCAATATTTTCCTTTTCCTCTCTTTTGAGTACATGAAAATATTTAATATATGGCCATAGAACTTCTACCTCATTCTGATAGTCATTTAATAAGTACATTTTGATCTTGACTTGAGAAAAAAAAAGCTGTATCATCCAATAAATAGCTGTGATCCAGGAACTAAACCGATCTTTGACATTTTGAGATGAACAAGTATTTTTATTTGATTACAGACATCTCAGAAGTAATCTTCACCATACAGAATAAAGCCTAGTATATAAATTATTCCTGTGCACTTTATAAGTTAATCTAGGAAAATTATTGAAAAAGGAATTTTATTTGATCAATATTATATAGGCGATTGAGGAAGTGCTTCGTTCTAGTAGCAGCAATAATAAAATTGATGGTCTGATATTGCTTTTAATTTGTGTCTACAGATATTGCTTTCTCTCCACCAAGACACTCAAGCTTAAGTAAACCTCAATTCCTTTCACACTACTCATGGCATAAACTAGTAGATTTCTCATGTGGATACCTTTGACAACAGCAAAATAGTTAACAACCTCACTGCCATTGAGCCCCTTCTGAGATGGGCTACCTAATGGGATCTTCTGTGAAGCAGCCAAGCAGTGAGGGAGGAATAGTAAGGAGTTGCTGGTGTCTACTACCTGAACCTGCTCTCAGTCTCCATTCAATTTTCTTATGGGGATGGCCAATGATTGGCATGAGCTGACAGTGTGTGGAAACCACCTCCTGTCTACTACTGGATTTGTGTCCTGCATCTGGTTTGCCGATCCCAGGAGCCATCAATGGCGTACTAACCTCGAATACACCCAGCATTCTGCGATCTGCCTGCATCCTCTTCCTGCTCTGTCTTCATCACCTTCTGCAGCTACATGAGTCAGGTGAACCTGACCCACATCAGACTCAATGGCTTATGCCAGACTGGACTTACCCACCTCTACAACCATGTGAGCCATTTCTGGATAAAGACCTCTTTCAGTACGCATAGGCATATGAATATCACTGGTTTTGAATCTCCAGAGAAGCCAGTCTAAACAGTATTTTAAGAGAACATCATGCCGGGCTGAGCTCCGGTGGCGTAGTGATTGTGTGAGGGACTGCGACCCACAGGGATGAAGGTTCAATTCCAGCAGCAGGAAAGGCTGGGCCTCCTACTCCCACCACCAGAGGGCAGTGATGCCAAAAAAAAACCCCCAAAAAAACCAAGCAAACAAAAAAAAAGAGAACATCATGCCATCGAAGAATGGTTCCAATGTCAGACTCTAGATAGAATGGGTCTAAACTTTAGACTCTAAAGTTTATTGCCTAAATCACCTATGTATCAGATTTTTCTTTATTTACACAAATGTGACCCTTGTTTCTGGACCCATGGAGTGTCCATGTGTCTCTTCTGCACACATATGAGAACAACAAAAGACTCCTTTCTGTATTTACTTAAGGCAGAGTAAAACAGCCATATTCCATAGCAGCAATACTTTAACTTCCAGCATTGTCATGACTATGAAGAGATTATATATATATATAATATATATATTGTCATGACTATGAAGAGATTATATATATATAATATATATAATATATATATAATATATATAATATAATATATTATATATATATCCTTTCTTTGAATGGTTGCTTACGAGGAATCTGTGGGGTTTTAATTTTTTTAAATTCAATACATATTTGAATATACAGACTTTCATTAAAACAGTTTCATTAGAATGTCCTTAAGCTCAATAAAACATTGCATTCCCAATAACAGTTGGAGGGATCTTTGTGGCACAGTGGGTTAGGAGGTGGGTTGCTGACTCCAAGGTCAGTAGGTTGAAAACCCTCACCACACCAAGGGGGGAAGGTGAGAGTCCTCTTCCTCCCACAAAGAGTTACCACCTCAACACACGCCCACCCTGGGGAACTCTATTGACCCCGTGGAGAAGAGTGAAAAAGTGAAAGAACAGTGGAACAAAAATAAACCAAACTGAATTTACCTCTTTCTCTTGCCCCAGAGATAATAACTACAGAATTGCATTACTTACAAACATCTGGCCCTGGGGATCTTCTGGAATAGTTGGAGTAGTAAATACTGGATGGTGGATTTATCTTCAATCAATTCATTAAGTTGTAAGTGGTCTGAAATAATAAATCACATTAGTTCTATAAAGTTGAGAGCTCTAGACAGACAGAAACCAGGATAAATAAACCCCTCAGGACCAATAATTAGAGTAGCGATACCATCAGGATAGGGGAAGAGTGGGAAGAAAAGGGGGAGAAGGGGCGAAGCAATTGCAAAACTGGACATAAAACATCCCTCACCTTCTCCTGGGGGATGAACAACAGAATTGTGGTGAAAGGAAGTAGCAGGTGGCGTAAACTATGAAAATAAAGATAATTTATAAATCATCAAGGGTTCACAAGGGTAGGAGAGTGAGGGAGGAAGGGGAAAAAAAAAAGCTGATACCAAGGCCTCAAGAAGAAAGAAAATGATTTGGAAGTGATGATGGCAACATATGTACAAATGTGCTTGGTACAATTGATGTATGCATTGTTATGAGTTGTAAGAGTCCCCAATAAAATGTTTTATAAGGAAATAAAAGTTGTGACCTGTGTTAAGCAATAGGTTTATTTTTAAGAAGAAAGCATATTTATACATTTTCTCTGCAAAAACATATCTTTTAAAAGAGTCAGTCATTGTTTTTGATTTGAGGGTGGTGGATTGCCAGGGGTATAATTTAGTAAAGCTGAAAAATTGACATTATTTGTCACAAAACAACAAATTTACTATCACCGAGTTGAATCCAACCCAGGGTGACCTTGAAGAAGAGAGTAGAACTACCCCTCTGGGTTTCTCAGACTGTCATTCTTTTTTAATGGAAGCAGAACGCCTCATTTTTCTCCCATGTGGAGACCGGTGTGTTTGAGACGCAGATCTTGTAGTTAAGTAGCCCAACTCATTAGCCACAAGAACATTAAGGGATAAGTATGTTCTAAATAGGATGTTTTAAATAAAGCACTTTATTGGGGTCTCATACAACTACCAGCATGATCAATACATAAGTTAATTGTATGCATACCACGTTTGCACACCTGTTGCCATCCTTCCCCCTCAAACATCAAATAGGATTTTTAAAATCATGTTTTGCAATATGTATTTTTCAGTAAAAATTTGCTGATGAAATCAAACAGAATGAGAAGCTTGAAAACACTAGTCAGTGCAATGACTAAAATGAAGATTAAGAATTCCTGCCCAATAAAGTGAACAGACTATTTCTAACTGTGTAATGTAGGGATTTATTTAACATGGCTTTTCTATTTGTGACTCACTCTCCCCAAATCATACTCCTTCTCCCTGTGGTTCTAGGTCAGAAAGTGGGAAAGGATGCTGATTGTATTACAGGAGAAGGCTGTGAGTCATTCGTACCATCTGGAAGGTATAGACTCATCACAGAAGCAGGAAGGGCAGCTCATTGCCAGGAAGAAAGAGGTGTCCCTGGAGGACAGAGCATTTTGGACCGTGATGCCAGCACATTGAATCTTCTTGATACAGGAGACAGCTTGTATACCAGTGGAATAGAAGGCTTGGGAGAACAAGCCTGAGACCAAACATTGGACTACCTGGTCACAGAACAAATAGAACTAAGTGTCTTTTTAATAGGAAACTATGTGGGGAGCTGAGTTTACAAACACATGAAGCTGGGACTGAGTGCTTTCAGACTGAAGAAACAACCGCTCAGCAGAATGGTATGCCTTTTGAGTATCGATGGAAACCCAAAGAGAACTTTGTAACTTTGCCTGAGTGGGCCAGAGACAGGCCACAAGGCTGAGCGCTAGAGAAAGGACTAAGTCCAGCCACAGCAGAGAAGAAAATGCTCTCACTGAATAGTTTTCTTCTGAGAATTTCTCACCTGAAATATAGCCTGTTAACTGCCCTACTAACACCTGTATCCTGAGCACTGTGAGTTCGCTGAGGCCACTACAATGGACTATGGTGCTTAGCACTACCAGGACTTATGGAAGGAAGCCTTGGTGTTAGAATTGGTCAGGGAGCTCAGAGGGTGGGGACAGGCCTGACCATACCCTCCTCAAGATTCATCTTAGGAAGATGATGTTGATGATGGGGATGTTCATTCTTCCTTGTCTAGCTGGAGGAGGCTGGGTACCTCCCCACCTCACTCATAATTTCATCATTTTTTCACAAAGTATAGGAAAAAATGTTCCGTTTCATCAAGAATGCATGTAAAAGGGAAAGTCTTTTCTTTCCACATACAAGACAGTATTCTTGGCATAGGGTCAGCAACTTTAGAATCTGTTATCTGTGAGCAGGAATCTTGATGTTTTCAATATGATGCTAGAGTTGAAATCAGTAATTTAAATATCATCTTGTTCTCTTCCATTAGGTCATCTGTAAATCTGACTTCTAGGAAGTAACTGATTAACTACAAGGCTTCTCTATAGTATCATCTACCCATTCCATCCTGAAGGAGCCACAAAGGCACAGTGGACTGGGCCTTCAGGTCCTAAGGACATCGTGGTTGAGAAACTGCGCTAAGAACGGCAAGATGTACGGCTCAAACACACCGGCTGCTACGTGGGAGAAAGTTGAGGCATTCTGCTTCCATTAAAAAACAATAATCGTAACCTTAGAAAACTATGGGGGCAGTTCTACTCTGTTCTTCAAGGTCACTCTGGGTTGGAATCAACTCGATGCTAGTAAATTTGCTTTTGTTGCTTTTTATTTATTGAGAAGTGATGTCAATTCCAACTTTTAGGAGATTATGCATTGGCCTGCTAATAGCCAATTCAGCAGTTCAAACCCACCATGCCTCTTAGACAAAGAAGATGAGGTTTTCTACTCCAGTAAAGATTTATAATGTTGGAAACCCACAGAGCAATTTTCCTTTGTCCTACAGTGTCACAATATGTCAGAACTGACTTGATGGCACTTGGAGAATCATTCCTTAAAGCAGATGGTTTTAAAAGATTTAGAGAAGAAATTTTAAGATTTAACAAAATAGCTGCTTTGATTTTGACAATTCTTTTGTTTTCTTTATAAAGAATTTTAATTGGGGGTTCTTACAGTTCTTATAACAATCTATACATCAATTTGTGTCAAGTATATTTGTACAAGTGCTGCTGTCATCATTTTCAAAACATTTATTTATACTCAAGCCCTTAATATCAGCCCATCTTATTCCATTTTCTCCACCCTCTCACCCTCATGATCTCTTGATAAACTATAGATTATTTTTTCATATCTTAGACCATCTGCTGTCTCTCTTCAGGAACGCATGTTTCTGTTGCTCATCCCTCTTGGGGGAGTAGGGGTTATATATTGATGATTGCAATTATTTCCTCTGCCCCACTTCCCCCACCTTCTCGCTGCCCTCATGTTATAATAGCTACTCCCATTGTTGTTTCTGAGAAATTTGTCTGTCCTGGATTCCTTGCATCTATAGCTCTTATCTTTACCAATGTACATGCTCCAGTCTAGCCAGATTAGCAAGGTAGAACTGAGGTCACGATGGTCGGGGTGGGATGGGGTGGCATTAAAGGAACTAGAGGAATGTTGTCTGTTTCATGAGTGCTACCCTGCACCCTGGCTGACTTTCTTAACCACACTTGCTTATGCACCCATTTTTCCTTCAGCAATTGTTTTGGGACAGTGAGCATCGCAGAATACCAAGTTATTAAAACAAAGTGTTTTTGCATAGAGAGAGGACTGTAGCAAAGGCCCAATGCCTGTCTGCTCACTTGGTACTTGATATATATATATATATATACACACACACACACACACACACACAGACTTATATTCTTATAGATATACATTCAAATATTTACATGTGTGCATGCTTATATTTACATCTCCATAAATGACTCTTACCTCCTAGTTCTTTCCTCTATTTCCTTTGCTTTCTACAAATAATATGAAAACTACAGATAGAGAAAAAAAGGAAGACTTTCAACAAGACAAGATGGATTGACACAGTGCTGCAATAATATGTTTTAACCTAAGAACAACTGTGAAGACAGGACAGTATTCGGAAGTGTTTTAATCTGCGGTACATTGGGTCACTATAAGTTGGAACCCATCTGATGCCACCTAAAAACAGCTGCACGACAACAGCAACAATGACAAAGCTGCCCTGGAGACAATCAAATAGGTAAAGTGATGCTGCTATGTCATTAGAGGCTCAGCAAACAGCGTCTCGGTCCCAGCTTCAAAGTGGGAGCAATAGAATTTGCATCCTCATGTACTAGACTCCAGTTTATACTTACTGTTTTGCAACAAGATATTTTAATTCACTTACCTGTTATCATTGTTTACAGTTATAAGACTCTGAATTTAGAATTATAAAGAACCTTTTGAAATCCATTGATCATATTATGAAAATTGACTTCTCAGAAGAAGTTGGGTAAAAACTAAGACATCCAGGTGACAAAGAGAGTGTGGTTAATAAATCTAGTTAAAAATCAAAGTTGAGCCCAATCTCTCAAATTCCTTCCTTAAATTTTGGCTGTTGCAACCCAGTATATTCTCACACTTTGAAAAAGCAGTCAGTATATTTTACAGCTGTTGCCAAAAAGCAATATATTCAAAAATAGATTATTTTTATCATCTAAAAACTTTTTGCTTCAGCATGTGATCTTGTTATAATTTTAGGCAAATTCACCCTACATAACAATCGAAATGCCCCAGACTGAGCCCTTTTTATTGAAAATCTTGGGAGAACTCCCAAGAGAAGAAGAATAGATCACATAGAAGCCCACATGAACTCCCAGGAGAAGAAGAATAGATCACATAGAAGCCCAAATGATATGCAAGGCTGGATTCTCAGAAGAACTGGGAAACAAGAGAACATACCATAGACAGATAGCCAGGGTGAGTTCCTGGACTGCGAGAAAGAAGTAAGTGTGTGTTTCTGTGTTCGGACCATTCGCCTACGATTACGGTCATGACAGAATTTTGTTTACAAGAGGACTAACTTGATAAACTACATCCAAGGTCAACAGGGAAAAGTATCTAACTTGGAAGTGACTCTGAGTGAAATACCCTGAGAAGTACCTGTACACAGCTGACAAGTAGATTATAATGAACCTTTACTAAGAACCCCAGGAAACTCCAAATGAAGGTTAATTAGGATTGTCATCTTTGACATTTCTGGATTCACTTATCCTGTAAAAGCCACATCCTAAATACATACAATAAGATGTTTATAAAATTGCATCTGCGGTTGATCCAAATTATCTGGGTTTTTTAAATTTTGACCAGCATTGCTTTTAATTCATATGCAGAAATGGACAAGAACATGTGGGATTTCACAGATTCCTTCATTCCATATCCTACTCAAAGCAGTCTGCCCTGAAAATGCACATGAATCAAAGCAGATAGCAAAAAAAGGAGGGGGACTTTAAAAAATAGTTTTCTTATTTAAATGTCTGTAGTCTTTAATTATGAGAGATCACTACAGGAACATTTTCCAGGATCAGGAAAGAGCATATAACACAGTAAAGCATTCAAAGTACTATTATATGACTTTATGAATTCACATATATATTTTTTATTTTGTTTAATCCAGCAACAAAAGTTAAAATTTTATATATTCACAAACTGTTATTAGTGCACAAGAAATCATTTGTCATTATATTTGACAGTGAGAATTCACAGAGTTACTTTGGGCTAGGTAATCATTTCACCTCCCTTACACTGGTAACTCATAGTTAAGTGTGGAAGTGGCCTATCAGAAGAGTCTTGTCATTCTTTACCTGTCTGGTTTGATGACATTTTCCTGGAAGTTGATATAAAAAAGACATAGGTCAAAATTTGAAATAAGTTAGAAAGTAATCAGGGATTATAGTAAATATATGGCACCCCCATCAATAAATTCCTCTTCTATGAGGTGAAACAATCATAGTATTACTAAGAGGCTAGCTACAAATAAGTGAATAATACCTGTGTTAGCCTGGGTAGACTAGAGGAACAAATTTCATGGACACGCATGTGGATATAAGGAAAAGGTTTATATACAAGAGGAACAGGACAATGAGAAAACAGCCCAGCCCAGTCCAGTTCAAAGTCATAAGTCATAAGTTCAAAGTCATAAGTCTGATATTAACCTATATGCCCAAAATCAGTCTATAAAGTGTCCTTCTTACTCACAAAGTCACAGGTCAGTGGGTGCAGAATCCTGGCCCTGGCAGGCGTCTCCACATGGCTCCTCGCTTCCAGGGCTCAGGGTCTATCAAAAGCACAAGCAACTCATCACTGGCAGAGGTCTCCATGTGACCACCCAGCTTCAGAGGTCTGGCTCCACCAGGGCAAAATCGTGTGGTCTCTCCACCGGCTCCTCCAGCTTCTCGGAGGCTGCCATCTTGTGTTGTCCATAATTCATCATCTCTGAGACTAACTCCCAACAACTGGGGAAGATAGCTTCTCATCTCCACAAGGGAAATATCACGAGATTTCCCAGGAGTTTCAGGAGAAAGCCATGCCCACATGGTAGCCTCATTGGCTACTCAATGGCTATCTCCAGATTAACAGGCTAGACTCCACCCCTACATTTCAATCATAAAATTAACATAAGCACATGTCTGCCATAATACCCTTGTTCATATATGATACTGATGAGCAAATAATATTAGGAAAAATTTACAGACCTGTTTATGTGCAGAATGGAAATTGGACCCTTGCTATTTGCAGGCTCAGACTGAAAACTTCATCCAGGTACTTTGAAGATAAGGAGTGCCTGAGAACCCATTAATGACTCAGCTTACTACAGGCACCTACCCACAGAATAGGCAAGTCACCTTCCATTGTCTATGCTGAATATATCTTTGAAAGAAAAATTATAACTAACAAAATCCAACTTTTTATTAACTAAAACCAGAAAAGTGAGTCAAAAGTTTTGCTATGGAATATAAAAGCTTTATTAAACAAAATTAACAAAATGTGAACCTATAATTTCTCTACAAATACTCTAGGTTCAGCCACTTCTGAAAGTGGTGTTTCCATATCTCTAACCCTTTTCCAAAGAATTCTGTGCTCTTTGATTTATCCTGGGTCAAAAAAGCAGTTTTGATACCCCCAAGGGACTCAAATCAGGTTGATGTTAAATGTTCTTTGAGTTTAGAGAACCAAAGGAAGTCTTTAGGGACACAACCAGGATTGTAGACTCTCTGAGGTAAGGTTTCCCAATTTACTTCTCAGAACTTGCCATCCTCAAAGAATGAAAATATGGGTATGTAAAGAGATGTATGCATATATAAGTCCTCATGGGGTCCCTGTGAGTCAGAATAGACTGAATATTAGTGAGTTGTGTTTCTGGTTGACATTCATATGTTTCATTGGTTTCCCTTTCTAAAGAATGCAGACTAAGGTGAACACAATCTGTACAAGTGTACTGCAAAATTTCAAAATGTGGGAGGATGTCTTACATTTTTTTTTAAAAAAATTGATATTAGGTGTGTTATACAGGGTCCTCTAGAGAAACAAAACCAGTGCACTAATGCTTCTCTGTATTTATTTATATAGATATAAGGATATCTAACATAAGAAATGAACAGTTAACTTATCTATAAAGCAATACAAATAGCTCGGTGCAACTCACTTGAGTGAGACAGCTAGTACACTGACAGTCCTTCGAGTCTTGAGGGCCGCTGAGTAGTGCTCTGTAGAGCAATTCAGGTTATCTGGCCACAGGCAGCAAACAGCAAAACCAGTAACCAACAGTCAGCCAGATGACAGGGTCCAAAAGTCCCCAGCTCAAGAGATGCATATTCCAGGAGTGTGGCGAAGCAAGGCTTGAAGGAACCTCAACTCACAGCAGCACATTCTATGCATTAGTTGTCCCACGGGTGGTGTTGCTTAGAGATGGAGGCACAGGAAAAACAAGGCTGCCTACAGGTCTCAAGATCCAAGAGCAAGAGGGCAGGGGAGGGAACCGCTGAGCCATTTCTATCTCCACCCTTCAATTGACCTTTTGTGTGCTCATTGGCCATCTTGTCACAACAAACCTACCTAGCTTCTTTGGCCATGTTGGCACAATAAGCCTATCTATCACATTAGGTCTGCCCTCAAAAGCTTTCTTTGTAAACAATGATGGCAACATATGTTCAGATGTGCTTGATACATTGTTGAATATTTTATGGGCTTTACAAGCACCCAATAAAATTATCTTTTAATAAAATAAATGATTTATTTCTGTGGCAAGAAAGTTCTCTTTTTGAAGGCACTCTAACAAAAATAATGGAAGTTATCTTTAGACATTCACAATCTCAAAGACATGTTCAACAATTGTTTTAATTAGGAACAAACCAATTAGTATATAAATGGAAAGCCATGTAGCAATATTATTTGACTTATCTTTGTACTTTAACATATGCACTTCAGAAAGAAGAGATGCTTTCCCTGGTTCTAAATGGAATAATGAGACAAAATTTGAAAATGTGCAGTTAGACCTAGACAAACATTGAGTATATAATATGTATTCTTAAATAAAATGGTTAACTTGTATCCAAATTTATTGTACATAATAAGATTGCACTGTCATAAAAAGTGGTAAAGTTTTACATGATGTTTATTAGTTTAAGATTCTTCTATTAAAAAGAACATATTAATGAGTAATGTGTCAACTATATATCTTAGAATTTAAATATGACCTTTAAAGTCAAATCGAGTGTACAATTTGAAAAATAGGTAGACAAAAATAGTCTTTAAAACTGTATAGAAGTAATTACATCAAATTATTATAATAGATGTCTCTAGAATATGTGATTAAAATGAATCTTTTTATATATTTTTGTTTTGATGTGTATTTCAAATTTTCTACCTATTTTGACTGTGCAATTTTAATGCTTTGTATGACTTTTGCTCTTAAATTTATTAAAAATTAAGAACTTGGATGATCATCTTAAGAGCTGAACTTTGATATCTGTGATGTAGGCATTTAATTTGTCAGTTACTTTTTTCCATAACAAAAATGACTTCGGCGCATGCCATGCTACTGACTTAAAGGGAGCCAATCCTAGAAGCAGAGAGGAGACCCACCCCTATTAAGCAGAAGAGCCAGTATCTTTTGACCTGGGATCCCTGTCCTGGAACTAATAGACTGATGAGACAGAGAAAAATCGCATCAGTCAGAGATTGAGAGAAATGGTGGTAAACATGACCGGATTCAGCACTGAAAAACAACATCAGCTGAACCAGGAGACTATCACAAGACAGCGGAGGTGAATTTCTCAGCCCATTTTGCAAGTTACTTGCTCACAGGTCCAGAGAGCTGGCCATCTAGCTCCCTGCCAGACTGGGGCTGCTCCCAAGCATTCTTTGGTAATGTCAGGCTCATAGATGCATATAGTGAAGAACTGAGCACCTTCAGGCAGGAGGCATGCTGGCAGAGTGTGCTGCCTTCAGTTACTTGTTAGCAGAGTTGAACTAACTTGGTACCACTCACCCAAGGAGGGCAGATGCTTGGCCGAGGATCATGGTCCCAGTGTGGAGAGAAACCTGTTCTCAGGATCCAAGTGAGTCTGTCCTGAACTTACTAAGAGAAGTATGGCATTTTCGGGGGTCTAAGATGGTCTTATTGTGGTCATATGACCTGGCAACTAGCTGAGGATTTCCTGCTATACGGACTTCAAAAAATTAAGCTATATGAATTTGACCATGGTATTCCAAAGGTAATTTAGAGATTGCAAATAATATTATTGATGTAGGAGCTGTATTCATTGATAGATCTCTTTTAGCAGTTTCCATCTTTGTTCATTAAATACAAACAGCTATTCATCTATGTAACCTGTTAAGGATTAGGAATATTATAACTTCTAATTTTTAAAATATCATGTAGTCTCTTTGAAATATACAATTACAAAGATACACAGAGCTAGACACTCCATAGTTAAATTGAGTCCTCTAATTATCCAACATCTGGATGACATTGATGGTGATGATTTCTTTATTCCATAAAATAAAACAGCATCTTAAAAACCTTTTTTTTTTTTTTGGTGGGTCTCACTGCCTCTGGTGGTCGTGGGCGCCACCCAGCGCTGCCACTGGATTTGAACCGCCAAACCCACAGGCGAGCACCCAACCACCTACGCCACCGGGGTTCAGCCCCATCTTAAAAACTTTCATGGAAAAAAATAACCTATACATTAGTGTCTACAAAGATTTTATCCTGAAAGTGATGAGGTAAAAGTAATGAGACAGGGTTAAAATAATATTGATGCTTGAATATGAAATAAAGAAGTAAAAACACAGGGCTATATCATTGACATTTGCAATGTGTGAAAGTAAGTCATGGCTGGCATAAAAAGTAAATATTTGTAAGTACCCTCAAGTTTTTAACGTATTTGAAATTTGTTATCATGATGACAATCTACAAAATTAGAAAGACATCATTTACTTAGAAGGATATTTGTGACATTTTGGGCTCACCCCACAATGAATAAAGCTTTATTGGAACAGGACAGCACATATATATTGTGAGACATGCTGAAAAGGGTAGTAATAATTTCAAAATGTAGCAGAAAAAATACTGCCTTCTAAATAGATATCTCTGAGTTATTTGGGAAGAGCTCTGTGTGAAAAATCAAGTCTTGACTTTTTTCTGTTATGATACTAATAAGTTCCATTATTTTCAGGTAATGAAACATTCCAGAATTATGTTTTATCTGTAAAATAGGAAAGTCAATATATTATCTTTGATATTGATTCTATTTCTAAGCTTCCATTATTCCTTTTGCCCTTTAGTTATTATTTTTAATGTTTTTCTTTTTTGTTTAATCCAGTCTTTGATTTTTAAGAAAACAATTTTATTGAGGAGAATTACATTACAAATCATTTGCTATTTCAACCATGATTATGTGCATGACTCAAAGACATTAATTACATTCACCATGTTCAACAAACATGACCATTACTTATTTCCAAATTTTTAATCACCATCAACAAAAAGTTAGTAGCTCTTAAGCAACAGTTTGTTCTTCCCTGCTGATGAAACCTCACCCCTGGTATTATTGATAAACATTAGTGTCTATATAGTTGCCAATTCTGAATATTTAATATAGTGGGATTATGAAGTATTTGTCCTCTTGTGTCTCTCTTACATAACTCAACATTGCATATTCAAAGTTTATTCCTGTCTCAGCATGACCCAGAGGATCATATTTTCTTTATAGTTGAAGAATTTTCCATAGTGGAATAATGAGTGTATCTGAGTTAAAGTTTTCTTTGATGGATCCATCAAGGTTCTATTGATGGACGCATGGACTGTTTTCATCATTGGGCTATCGTGAATAATGCTACAATGAATCTTGGTAGACAAATAGCTGTTTGAGTCTTTGCTTTTGAATCTTTTAATATATACCTAGGAATGAGATTATTTGGTTATATGGGAATTCTGTATTTAAATTTTTGGAGCATCTCAGAACTGTGGTCCTGAAACATTATTCTTATTATTTATTCCAAACATTTCATGGTTTCAATTTTACATTTAGGTCAGTGATCTAATTGTCCCGGAATCATGTGTTAAATCTTGATCATTGTGTTGATTTGACACCTTCGTCAAAAATCAATTGACTATGGGAGCATAGGTTTTTTACTTGCCTCAAATTTTATTCAATTGCTCTATATGTTTTTCCTTATGTCAGCACCAGAGCATTTGTAATATTACAGTTTGATAGTTTTAAATGAGAGGTGTGAGTTAGCTTAAGCTCTTCTTTTTCAAGACTGTTTTGGTGATTGGAGGGAACAGAAATGATGTGGGGGTGGTGTGTGGGGGCCACATTTTGCCTCTTACAAGTACAAAGGGAAAAAAAGAATGAAACTTCACATCTGTAGCAGGAGAGCACAATGCAGAGGTCACATTTACCTTCACCTTCTGATCTCCTTCCTTCTAGTCCAATGACAATGGTCATGTCCATAGCACACGACTTCTTTCCTGGGTGAATAACACTTTGACAAGGACTCCGAGTTGCCACAGACAATACTCAGCATAATAGGAGTTACTGAGGAGTGCTGGTATTGCCCTGGTGACATGTGAGGCTGCAATCCTATGGTCAGCAGTTCCGACCACCGGCAACTCCTCAGAGAAAGACTGCTTTCTATTCCATCCGCAAATGCTGTCTCAGAAATCCACAGATTGTCCCTAAGAATCGGCACTTACTCCATGTCAGCAAGAAGGAAATTAACATGCTACAAGTCAGTCAGAAATATTAAGGATACAGTTTTTTGGGTGTTTTTTTTTTAGGGGGGTGTCTGGTGTGCTATTTCTTGGCAATGCTAACATACGCCTCAGTCACTGACCTGCTCAGGCAAGTGTTGCATTGCTCCTGTACCCCCTGGGAGGCACTCTACTCCATAAGCCTGCCTTCTACCCAACAATTCCCAGCTTTGACGTATGCTGTGAGCTTGAAAGCCCATGCCCAGGGTCCCCAGTCTCAGCACTGCTCCTCAGCCACCTTTCCTCCTTTGTGGTCATGGGATCCTCATTTGATGCCCTGTAGGATGGTGATGCCAGCCAATTTCCTCGGGAATGTCCTCTACACTTTCCCTGCACACTCCATCCAGTCACCTGGTTGCGGTCATGATGGTTTTAGGTAAATTCCCCATAGCAAGTCATTTCATTTCACCACACCCTTCCTTGCCAATGTATAGGAATCTGATTATCAGCTTTTCCGTTGCTGCAAAAAAGGCCAGGAGATTTGGTTGCAGATTGCCTTATGCGAGATCACTTTGGATCATACTGACACCACAAAATATTGTCTTCCAATCCATCTTTTCATTTCATTCTGTTTTATTTTCTGTCATGGACTTGATTACTGACTGATGATAACTCAAGTTCACTGAAACAGAACAGGCCCAAACCTACACTATCCATACTATTAAGGATGGGCAATGACTAACTACTATCCAAATGGATGTACATATTCTCATTATTTGGCGAATTTAGACATTTTATCAGCAGTAAGGAAGAAGATCATGTTATTTTCAAAGGGACATTTATTTCAAAAAGTCCATTTGGCAATACAGAATGATAACAATGTATCTTACTTCACAATAACACCTATGCCTTTCACATGATATAAATACAGGCATCTGATCCTTGTTTTGGTGAGAAGACTCAGGAAATTTTGTCAATGAAACTGAGACCAGAAAAAATGCAGATGAAGTAAGTGTTTAAGTCGCCAGTGTAAATATATTTCACCCAACCCTAGAGGAGGGATAAATGTGTATGCTAAAGGCTTCAGAATGCCCACTGTGGATAGGTCTTTCTCCCCCAAGCAGGAATGCTTGCTATGCTCACATTTACCTTTTGATTCTTATCTCTAATTTAACATCTGTACATTCCCATATTCTTTTCTTTTCTTTTTAATTTTATTTTTGAGGGGGGCATCACTGCCTTCTGGTGGTTGTGGGAGCTACCCAGCATTGCTCCTGAGAGCCGCCGCTGGATTTGAACTGCCAAGCCCATGGACTGCAGTCCTGCACTCAACCACTTATACCACCGGGGCTCAGCCTAACATTCGCATTTTATTGAACCTTTTTTTTTTTATGTGTGTGCTGTGTTCATGCAGGGTGCAGTCAACTACAAACTTTGAAATCAATATTTCTCTCACCTTTCATTCATTAGATGCTAACTTTTACTTTTTATTCTATGCAGGAATATTTTGCTCTTATAATTAGATGATGTGCTTGAAAGACTCTTCATGGTGGTTCCAGGATGCACCATAAATCTGTTTGTAACAACATGATAGGAATCTCAGTTTTATCCATTTTTATAATCACAACTTTTCAAAAGAACCTCATGAAGATTTCAAGTAATGGTGATGAACTATTTACCATAGAGAGTAATACTGTGGCTTTAAGTTTTTCTCCCTCTAGCATTGTGGTGCGGTTATACACACACATCAACAAACATGAGACCATACATATAATTACTTATTTGGGTATAATTTCCAAGTTGACTTACCAAAACTGATAGCAGATGAATATAAGGTTGTATTTCCCAAAGTGGTTATAGGGGTTATTCTGAGGTTAAAAACAAACAAACAAAAATGCGCTATCATTATACATTAGCCAATTGAATTGGTTTAATGTAAAACAATCTTTTCCTGGGTTGCATGGTTTTCTTACTTGGTGGTTATAAAAGTTTCCAAATTCATGAAGTACACACCCACTTCAGAAGTAGCTAAAGGAAATGTCAAGTACAATAGCTTCATATTTTTATATTTTTAAATCAAAGTTTCGGTGATCATATATATGTGCATTGTGCATATGTCTATACTTCATATTGTTCCTCATTCTAAGTTAAGGTTTCACATATGTGAATTTGAAATGTGTAGGGATATTGTTAGAAATATCTGTGCCAAGCAGAACATTCTGAGGTTAGTGCAATGTTTTCTTTACATAGGGTGGATATGAGTTGGAACAAAGTCAATGACACCTAACAGCAACAACAGCTGCATCTTATCCATATTCAAATCCAGAGCTATATCTGTGATCTATCTGCTTAATATAACTACATTCTATTACAAAACTGTGTTATATCATCTTTGCTTCATCCTAAACTCTCTTGTGTGTGTGTGTCAGAATTCCACAGAAGTGACAATGCACAGCCAACATTGTTCCCTTTTCTCCTCTAAGAACCTGTGTGGGAGATCACTGATAACCTCTTTCCCATTTCTCAACATGTGATCTGCAAATTGGTGGTAACTTCAACCTCAGGTGCCATTTTGACATTTGATCTCCCTCAAGCTAGGTTCTCATGTAGTGTATTCAAGCATCTCTCTAGATGGGCCACTTTCTCTTCCTTCAAATATACCTAGCTGTCACCTATCTTGAAAAAGAGTTCTAAAAGCCAGATCACTAGACATTGATTCTGGGACAAAGAGTTAGCATTAAAATGATTTTCTAAGGAGCTACTCCCGAAGCCAAACAAATTGTTCAGTATACGTGGAAGAAAGACACAGGAGGGTTGGGGAAAGTCAATTACATGTGCAACTGGAGATGAAGCATCAAGCAATCCCACTGGAATCCACCAGAGATCTCTAGATTGCAAGGGAAGCTCATACTTATTCCCTTCAGAGGTTTTGGAACAAGACTCCTTTGCTCTTGAACCTGCAGTCTTTGGCTAAGCGTTATGTATTGGAAGATATGTTCTGGGGCTGAACCCCAGTGGTGTAAGTGGTTGAGTGTGGAACTGGAGCCCACGGGCTTGGCGGTTCAAATCCAACAGCAGCTCTCAGGAGCAGCACTTGATGGTGCCCATGACCACGAGAGGCAGTGATGCCCCCCCTCTCCAAAACAAAACAAAACAAAAAGATATATTCTGGCCTCTTCCTGTTCTCTGAGTATGGGCACATGGATCTGTTAGTCCTGGGAGAGCCATTCCAAGAAATTGCAGAGTCGGGATTTGGAAGCAAAAGCCAGTGGAAGCTGGTGGGGAAGCACAGCAGCCCAGGGCAGGAGATGTGAGTAAAATCAGGCAGAGCAACCAGAATGCTCATTAAAACCCAACTTCCTTTGAATTTCTTGCAGAAGAGAACATTCATTTTCTAATTTGACATATATTTCTCCACCCTCTGCTTTGTGTCCCGCAATCCGGTCAAATGTTAAGAACAAAGCAATGACTCAGAACACAGAAGGGATATCTGTTGCTAAACAACAGCAGCATTGTTTGGCGAAGGCAGACAGATCTTCAGGTCATGGTAAGTGATGCCACAACAGGTAGATATTGTAGAGGACTTCTGGGAACATGGGAAAGGGGTGCTTTTTATCTTAGTGAGAGAGTTTCAAAGGAAGTTTCCTTGAAGAAATGCAACTTGATCTGAGACTTGAAATATGAACAAGATTGCTGCAGATGGGCCAGGATGCTTCTCATTTCTATTACAACCAAATTTGTCCACATCCTTACAATTTAAAGTTTTGAAATCTGATTTTCTTAAATGCTCAGTAGTTGCTAATCAATGATCCAGTAACTTTGGTTCAGCATTTGTTTCTTGCCCCAATACATTGATTCGTTGGCAGCATTTCATATTCTCATAAAACCCTTTTTTGTTTTTTTGTTTGTTTTGTTTTGTTTTGGGGCATCACTGCCCTCTGGTGGTGGGAGTAGGAGGCCCAGTCTTTGCTCCTGTGGAACCATTGCTGGAAGCTCTATCCCAGTGGGCTGCAGTCCTGCGCACAACCACTATGCCACTGGGGCTCAGCCCTCTCATAGAACTCTTTATGAACTTTGCTCCTATCCTGTGTTGACAAGTGTGGCAGTCATGTGTTTATGTTAATTTTATGATTGAAATGTAGGGTTGGAGTCTGGAGATAGCCATTGAGTAGCCAATGAGGCCTCTATGTGGGCGTGGCTTTCTCCTGAGACTTCTGGGAAATCTTGCGATATTTCCCTCGTGAAGATGAGAAGCTATCTTCCCCAGTTGTTGGGAGTTAGTTTCAGAGATGATTGATCATGGACAAGACAATATGGCAGCATCTGAGAAGCTGAAGGAGCTGGAGGAGAAGCCACATGGCTTTGCCCTGATGGAGCCAGCCCTCTGAAGCTGGAGAGGCCACATGGGGACCCCTGCCAGCACTGGGATTCTGCCCCCACTGACCTGTGACTTCGTGAGTCGGAAGGAGACTTTATAGACTGGACTCGGTTGGGATGCTTTCTGTGTTCCATTCCTTTTGTACATAAACCCTTTCCTTATATCCATATGCGTGTCTATGAAATTTATTCCTGTAGTCTACCCAGACTAACATAACAAGTAGAATTATTTCTTATTTAATGGTTTCCTTCTTATTACTTCAATGTGTCATTTATTAAAGTGTCCTCTCAGACCTTCTGCTGGTCTTTGGAATATATGTTCTTTGTTTATTTCTTTCTGCCCTAACAGTATTCCCATATAATTGCTTCAAAGCTCTTCTTAATAATGAACTGTGTTTCTTTTAAATCATCATCTTTGGTCATGTGTTCTCTGAACACTCCATGTAATTCTATACACTGCACTTCAAAGAAAGACACTGTGAAAGGAGGGAAAATGCATCTTGTGATGTTTCATCTGTAGCAGAGAAGGCTCAATGGAATGTGAAGGGTGTTTTCAATTATTTGAAAACCTATTTTGTGGAAGAAGGATTAAATTTATTTTGTTTCCACTGGGAACTGTTAGCACCAAAACTTAGAAAAAGAAAAGACAGTTTTACATTAAATCAGCTCAATTGACTAATATACAATAATAACATGTTGGGTTTTTTCTTTTCAGGATAACCCCTATTACAACTACAGGAAATAAAAACTTATATTTATCTGCTTGCAGTTTGGGTGCGATAACTCAGAAAATGATCCCCAAATAGGTTATTGTATGCATGATCTCAATTTACTGATGTGTGTACATATATGTATATAATTCTGCCACAATTCTTAAGATAGAAAGCATTAAGACTGATTTTTTTTATCAGAACAAGAGGTAGGTTTTTAAAATCATTAGATAGACAGAACTATTGACTTCAAAGGAAATAACAAATTTTCCTTCCACTAAGAGAATGTCAAGGGAGCTCTGGTGGTGTAGTGGCTTCCATTTGGCTGCTGACCACAACATCAGCAGTGTGTTAACACCAGCCTCTTCCCTGAAGAACACTAGTATTTCTACTCCTGTAGAAAGGAGTAGAAAGTTCCAAGATTTTGGAAACTCATAGGAGCAATTCAACATGGTTTTATAGGGTCACTATGAATCAGAATTGACACCACAGCAGGTATTTTTTAAAGGTAATGTCAAACATAGGTTAGATAACAATCTGTTAGCAATAATGTTTAGAGAAACTGGTGCATTACATTAAAGTAGAAATTTATTATATTTCATAAAGGCCATTGAAATTTGGGGACAATATTTTGCTATGGTATATTGGGATTCTCAGTGTTTGCTGAAGCCAAGAGTGTTTCAACATATTTCATCATGCTTCTTTTTAAGCTGGCTTTCTGGATGGGTCTAGATGACTTTCTATCTGCCAATAGAAATATTTTCCAACAGATCATCAGACTGTTTGAAACCTCAGCACATTAGCATCATCTCTGACTAATTTGTCTTCATTGTTTCTTCCATCTCATTAGTCTTTCAGTCCAGCCAATTGTGCCTATGTTAATATTCTACATATCCCCCTTACTCCTTCCACGGTAACTGTGATAGCTACATACTATGGGGTCAATTTGGGACTTGAAAGGATTAGGAGTGAAAGAATGGAATCTAGTCTTATCAATTGGGAAACAGACAATGAGGCCTCTCTGCTCACTCCCTGAGAGACTTTCTATTGAAAAGACACATGAAGTTATGCTGAAGGCAACAAGACCCCTCAGTGGACCTGGAGAAGCCCCATGAAGACTCCTGCCAGGGTTGAGATTCTTACAATGCCACTGAATCCATAAGGTTTCCCTATTCTGGCATGTGATCTTCCACCAGGAGGTGTCATTGCATGTGTTCCGAGGAGCTGAAGAGGATTTTATAGATTAGTATTAGACAACATGTAGACTAGTATAGATTAGTCCATAGATTAGTATTGGCTAATATCAGACTTATGGATTTGATCTGAACTGGGGCTGGGTTGTTTCCTCAATATTCAATTGCTCTTGTGTATAAAGCTTTTTCCCATACACACATGAGTGTCCATGAATTTGTTTCTTTAGTCTACCAGGACTAACACAGTACCTATTGTGATTGAGGACTTTAATTTTGTTTTGTTGCCCTGTTCTTCTATAGTCTTTGCTTCCATTATTTATAATCTAGAACACTGCAGTAAACCTAAAATCTCTACTTTTCTCTAGTACATAAAAAAGCATATAAACATCAACCATATAAATAATGAGAGCTGTATCAGTTACACATTGGACTACAATCCTCATGGTTGGCACTTTGAAACATTAAAGGAGAAAGAGTTTTCTAATCCCATTAACAGTTAATTTCAGAAACTCACTGGGGCTTTCCATGAGTCAGCAAAGACTCTCTCTCAGTGAGTTTGGTTTGGGTTATATAAATAAGACTGCATCTCTTTAAATGGAAATTGTACTATAATAACTTATCAATTCAATAAATTCTCATTTAGACAAAATCCCCTTATGCTAACTGCATAATCCCTCTCTTAAACAATGATGATCATTTTCTTTCTTTTTTTGCTAATAATTAACACATTATATTTACATCTATTGTGATAGCCAAGATATACACCTAAAACAAAATGTTTTTTTTTATTATCAGCATGTGCACTAAAGTGACATTGCCTACACTTACTTGATGTCTCATGATCACTTAATTTTATTTTTAATTACTTTGTATAAATAATTTTATTGTGGGTTCTTACACCTCTTATAAAAAACCATATACCAATTGTATTGAGCACATTTGTACATATGTTGCCATCAATATTTTCAAAACCTTTTCTTTCCTTCTACTTGAGCCTTTGAAATCAGTTCTTTTTTCCACTACCTCCTCCACCCTTCCACCCTCATAAGTCCTTGATAAATTATAAATTATCATTATTTTTATATCTTAAACCCTCTCCAGTTACCCCTAACCCATTTTTGATGTACATACCTCTGGGAGGGAGGGGTGTTATACAGCAATCATTGTGATAATTTCTCCCTTTCTCCCCCTTTTCCCCTGAAACACTCATTACTGGTCCTGAGGAGTTCATCTGTCCTGGATTTCATATGTCAAGAGCTCATATCTATGCCAGTGTAAATGCTTTGGCCTATTCTGATTCGTAAGGTCAAACTTGGGTGATAATAGCATGGGGGAGGGGCATTAAAGAAGTAAAGGAATGTTGTTTGCTTAGTTGGTGCTATACTGCACCCTGGCTAACGCTAATAATGACCACTTGCTAAAATAATCTAGTCTTCTATCTACACACCATTGCGAATGTCACTTTAATTCTTCAATGCATTCCTTTATTTTCTTTTTTCCCCCTTTTCTGCCTTATTTTTCCTTTGTCAAAATATTTTCTTTTTTCAGCCTTCACTTCTGAATTTTTATAGGTGTAATAAGAAGACTTAGACATATACTACACTATTTTTTGTCACTTCTAATTGCTATTCTTGATATAGCTTTAATAAAATAACTTCCTCAAAGTAGCATTCTTGCTTTTCAGCTTCATGGTAAATACTCAACATAGGGGAAATATTGTTGAATATTCCCTGGCTTATTTCTAATGAAAGTCATTTTCATTCTTCTGAAAACATTATAATATTAAACAACTGTGTTAATCTGGGTAGAATAGAGAAACAAATTCATAGACACTCATGTATATAAGACATAGCTTTATATAAAGAGTAGATGTACATGAAGAAAACCTCCCAGCCCAGTCCAGATCAAGTCCATAAGTCCGCTATTAGCCCGTATGCCCAATACCCATCTGTAAATCCCTCTTCAGACTCATGAAACACATGCAATGACGCAGAATGCAGGAAGATCACAGGCCAAAGTGAGTGCACACTCTTGTGCAGTCAGTGGTGATATAAGTATCTCAACATTGGTCTGGGTCTCCACTTAGCCCCTCCAAATCCAGCGCTGTTGCTGCCATCAGCATAGCTCCATGTGGCTTGTGAACAGGAATGTCTCTCAGGGAGAGAGTATGTAGCCCGCCTCCACTGAGATATCTATTTCACTGCATCCTGATTGACAGACTAAATGCCACCCCTTCATTCTGCATAATCTCAAATTGGAACCTGATTATATAGCTATCACAGATGTCATGACAGTTCTGTGTCCTTCAGAAACAACTCTCCAGTTTAATTCTTTGGAATCTGAAAAAAAAAAAAAGAAAAGAAAAGAAAGAAAAACCACCACCAACAAAAACTATTGCTACAACCTTCTGAGATTACTTTTCAGCCTTAATTGACCCAGCAGATCCTCTTAGAAGATATTGTTTTTACTTGACCCTGTTCTCTGGACCATACTGATAAATCTACAACTCATCCCTCATTATTTACATTTGCCTTCAACTAATAATTTAAAAGACGGAGTTAGTTGACTTCCTCCCAACGTGTTCTTGTAACATCCTACTAAAGACACCCGGATGAATCCTGGGCTATTATACTACTGAAAGAACTCACCAATGGCCACCCACTGATTGCAGAGACATGTTTTAGCTTGCTTTGTTGGGAATATTCCCATGAATGCATGAGCTACACCTAGTAGCATTTTAAAATTATCATATTTGAAAAGTTTTAAATTGATAGATACCAATCAAGAGACAGTGAAAAAGAAAAAGGCTTCGACATAGACATACTCCATTAACATTGAAGGAGGTGGACATCACTTTTTACATCTCACTTCAGTCCTTACTAGAGCAGACGCACTTTGAATTCCACCTAGGAACCAGAGGATCAGGGACAGTGTGAGTCCAGAAAAGGAAGCAAGTGCCCAGTGGAAGTGTGAAATTGATATATTTCCCTGGGAAGATGCTTCTGCTAGGAAAAATATAGTAGAAAAACTGTACTTGATTAGCCATGTGTTTGAATAACAAACACAAAAGACAGACAGGCTCACAATCACATACTTGTATATAGTGCAAATCAGAAAACTTCAAAGAATGGATTTTCTTAAGAGACAATTTGCCACAGACAATATTCAATCTTCATTGATTAAAAATTTATTTACTTTGAGAATGCAAATGGTCACACAATTGGCCAGTTTTTGTTTTTTGAAGGGTGAATTGCTTAACTTTGTTCCCAAAATTACCACTCGATGACAAGTTCAGTGTTTGAAATACTTACGTTAATGTCCTCTCAGATGGAGGCTTTAAAACTTGTAAACATTCCCCAGAAAGTGAAAACAGGGGACCTGGGTCACTTGAAGCACATGCAACATTGAAATGTGTGAATTGCTCTCAGCTCCAGGTTCTCCATCTGGGCCATAGATGTCATGAGGATTCCAACTGGGCAGTTCTTTACTCTGCTGCTCATTGAGTCCAACTGAGTCTGGACCAACTCAAAGGCACCTAACAGCAATAATCAGGGGACACAGATAAAAAAGCATTAAATATTTTATGCTGAACATGGGAGAGAAAAATGGAATATATAGCTCAAACAGATGATGTCTTTAAATAGGTATGTATGCATGCATGTATGTGTGCATATCTGTTTATATATGCATGGGTGCATATATGTATAAGTATGCACATATGTATAAACAGGTAGACAGATGTGGTAGATCCTGTCCTTAACGTCCTTAAATGATTGCCTATCAGAAAAAAATATATACATGTTCTCAATAGCATTGACCACATAAATAGGTATAAAAAAGTTAATGTTTATTGTAGTGGGGTTTTAATAATAAAGTTATTTATTTGAGCTCTAGAATTTTCTATGAATAATTAGTAATATTATATAGTCTTCTTAATTTACTACCACCAGGATATTTACAATGTAAGCTCTATAAAAATCTTTTTATACAAGTGAATTAACTATGAATACAAAGTAGTCTCTTTTTAGTTTAATTACATATATCCAGAAAGTGAGAAAATGGCAATGACTAAGAATTTTCTTTCCCTTTAAATCTTATATAAAAAGTCAGGAAAATGGTAGCACCCTTTCTATGAACGATGGATATATTGCGTAGCTTTACAGAATCCATATCTTAACTCCTCTTTCTTTTGATGAAAAGCAAAACCTGTATATGCAAGCCAGAATCAGTTAATTCCTTCAGTTACACCATGGCTTAAAGGCTCGTGGTGTCCAGAGTGTTCTTTGTGGGTGCACAGTCAAAAAGCTCCTTCTTCTTCCTTCATAGACATTCTTTTTTCACAAGGGCCCCTTAGGGCTTTTCTCCTCCTTCCCAAAACATTTGCAGAGTTCTTCCCTTGGTTGTATAATTGTGAAGTTGATTAACTTCCCAGCAACAGAACTTTAATCCCAGCACATGAATAGAACACTTTGATGTTATTTATGATGATCAGACACCACCCATTCATTTAAATATCATAGGAAAAGCTATTGACTTGGGAGAATATGTGAATTTTTTCTTAACTCGATTATAATAGCTATGCTATGCATTTAATGAGTTAGAAACTATTAGATTTTTTTTCATAAAAAATCTATTCTTGTGCTTTTGCGATGCAAGTCAATCTTCTAGATTTTCCTTAGGAAATAACTTCTCCTTAGTACTTTCTTTAGGAAAACTTAATTTTCTTTAAGACCTGTCCCAAATGTACAGAGATCCTTAAAACACACCTTGATCATCAAGCAAATGTAACATTACAATCAGTAGTCTCTAATACAGCTGCTTTTCATTTCAACACTTTACCTTCTACTGGTCCCTATGGGTAAGCTAGTCTTGCAATCATGAAAAACCCAGTAAAAGTCATTAAAACAATATTTCATTTAAAAATGCACCAGATGTGACTTTGGGTGATCTGAAAACAGTTAAATCTCAGAAGAGGAAGAAGAATGAGAAAGTTAAAATCATCGGTCAATTACTTTTGAGAAGAAATATAGGAAATATATTTTCCTGATGCTTTTAATAACATTGTAGAAGCAATAGGCAATGGTGACATTAACTCCATTTTAGAAGAATAAACAGAAATTTAAATTTACAGTCAGGAAACGGAAACTACAGTGATGAAGGACACAGCAACCTGAGTCCACAAGATCAGCGAGAGGGCTGAGGGCAAGCTTGTAGGAATTAGTTGGGATTTAAAATCTTACTCCTCACCTTCTCTGCCTCCTAGCTTCACCAGCCACCACTACGTTTGCCTCAGCTGTCTTCATCCTCGATGTCAAGGATAAGGCCCTGATCAGCCGCAAGTTCAAGGGAGATGTGGCCATGAGCAAGCGCGAGTATTTCATGCCTCTTGTTCATGCAGTGGGAAGAGGAGGGGGTCCTGGTCCCGCTGCTGAGTCCCACGGCTGTATCCACTTCCTGTGGATCAAGCACAGTAACCTCTACTTGGTGACCACCACACTGAAGAACTCCAATGCCTCTCTGATGTACTCCTTCTTCTACATGACTGTGGAGGTGTTCTCAGAGTATTTCAAGGAGGCGGAGGAGGAGAGCTGCTGAAGGAGCTCATGGACTTTGGCTTCCTGCAGACCACCAACGGCAAGATTCTGCAGTAGTACATCACCCAGCAGTGTAATAAGTTGGAGACTGGCAAATCTTGAGTACCCCCCACTGTCATCAATAGAGTGTCTTGGCACTCCAAGGACCTCAAGTACAAGAACAGTGAAGTCTTCATCGATCTCTTAGAGTCTGTCAATCTGTTGGTCAATGCCAAAGGCAGGGTCCTGGTAAGCAATATTGTAGGCACCAAACTCAAGATCTTTCTGTCCGGAAAGCTAGACTTGAAGCTCTACCTCAACGACCCCATGCTCTTTGAGCTCACTGGGTCCAGCAAGAACAAGTCCATGGAGCTGGAGGATGTGAAGTTCTATCTATCAGTGAGTGTGGCTCTTGTGCTATGACAAGGACCACATCATCTCCTTCATCCTGACCGAGGGTGACTTCAAGCTCAAATTCTATGGCCTTGGCACCTAGGTCCAGCATCTGAACTAGATTGAGTCTGTCATTGAGAAGTTCTCCCACAATCTCATGGAGGTCATGGTCAAGGCCAAGGGGCAGTTCAAGAAGCAGTTGGTAGTGAACAGCATGGAGATCTCTGTGCCTATCCCCAGCAATGCCATCTCACAGCACTTCAAGATCAGTGTGGGCAGTGCCAAGTACATGCCCCAGAAGAACGTTGCCATCTGAAGCAGCAAGTCTTTCCTGGGGGGGAGGGCAAGGGAGGGCAAGGGGTACCTGATGTGTGCCCACTTTGGCCTCCCCAGCATGGAAAAGGAGGAGGTGGAGAGCAGATCACCCCCATTGAAGTCAAGTTTGAGATTCCTTATTTCACTGTCTCTGGGATCCAGGTTCGGTACAGGAAGATCATGGGGAAAAACAGTTACCGGGCCTTGTGTTCACTATATTACCCAGAGTGGTGATTATCCACTACAAACCAGTGAGATGCTCTAAGAGATAGGGGCCAGGATGTGGGGGGCAGAGAGTCTCTGTCTCCCAGACCCTGGCTGTAGACTGGGGAGTGAGTCCAGAGACCAAAGTGGAGCCCTGACCTGCTACTTTCCTCTCTCTCAGGGCCCAGCATCTGGCCTCCTACTTGTCTGAAGGCAGGGGTGGTCTCCCCGCTTGCCTCCCCCACCCTGGTGGGTGGGGCTCCCTCACCCCGTTTTATATGAAGAAGTTGGAGAGAGGCTTGAAGTGGACCCCTCACAAGTGCCTTCTTGCAGTGACCTGCCTTATGGGGTGTCGCCTCTAACATTGGGTTGGGCGGGGTGGGGGGTCCTCTGACACAGCTGCTAAAGCCAGAGGCCCCACTGAGTTATAAGATGTTATTAAAAAGATGAGCCTAAAAAATATCTTATTCCCCTTTGTTCTCCAAAAAGAAATATATCTTTTATGAGAAGTTATTTTACACCATGGGACACAGTGATATTTACTTTTAATTTCCCTTCCTTTTGGTGGTCGCTAATACACTATCATTTTCCTTTTTCTATTATTATAATGCATATATCAGCTAAAATAACATGCTTAATTGCAACACATGACATATGTTTGTGTGCACTGGTGTGTGTTTTGTCGAAAATGAGTTTTTCTGGATTGCATAAGACATTTCTTCTAATCAGGATTATCTTCAAGATTTTTGAAATCCAAACTACGAATGAGAAATTCCTTACTCTCCTTATACCATCAAGCTATAAAAGAGTGTTGATGGCATCATTCCTTACATGCTGTGCTACTAATCACAGGTCAGCAGTTCAAAATCACTCACATTTTCTACTCTCATAAAGATGTAAAATCCTGGATACCACAGGGAACAATTCTACCCTCTCTTCTAGCGTTATTATGAATTAGACTGACTAGATAGCCATGGATTTAGTTTTACAGTAGGAAATTATGTTTTATATACCCCGTAGTATTGTTGTGATGTGACTTTCAATCTATTCTGCCTCATAGAAAATCTATTCCGGGCTGATCCCTGGTGGCGTAGTGGTTGTGTGCGGGACTGCGGCCCACTGGGTTGGAGGTTCAAACCCAGCAGCGCTCTCCAGGAGCAAGGCTGGGCCTCCTACTCCCACCACCAGGGGGCAGTGATGTCCAAAAAAACCCAAACACACAAAAAGAAAATCTATTCTTATAATAAATAGTGTAGAACTGCCGAGTGTTCTCGACCGATCTTCATGACAGATGATGGCCAGAACACTTCTCCCAGGGAGCTGCCGCTGAGTTCTAATCTCTGTTCTTTATATTCTAGCTCATTAAAGCCACATAGCTTCCTAACACAATTTTGCATTGCAGGAGAAAAGGAGAGAACAAATATGAAAGAATATGACTTATTTTAAAGATTTGGTTTTAAGAAGAATTCTAAGGTCTTCTCTGCATCATTCTCTGTATCTTTTTTTTTTCTCCTATGAGTCAGAAAAGGTCCCCTGGTAGCAGAGTCATTCACACATTGAGCTGCTAATCACAAGGTTAGTGGTTTGATCCCATCTGATGTTCCACAGGAGGAAGATAAGACTCTGCTCCTGTAAAGACGTATAGCCTTGAAAACCACTCTGTCCTATAGGGTCATTATGAGTCAGAATTGAAGGAAAGACAATGTGCTTTGTGATTTGTTCAATGACTTAAAATCAAGTCCATGACAGCACACTTTTTCTGTTTTGTTTTGTTTTTCAAGTTGATTTTGTCTTTTTTTTACCTCCAATCATTTCCTTGGCACATATGTCATATATCGTACAATTAAGTCATTCTGTTATTTTAAGGGGCATTGAACAATCACCACCATATCAATATTAGCACAGCCATGCCCCTCCCCCCCATTGAATAAATCATTCTTAACATGACTTGTGCGGTCACAATAAGTTATAGTGGCTGCTCCCCCCCTACAACTCTGTTATTTATTTTTGAACTCTCCTTTCCCTCCCTATTGCCCACCTTGAAGTCCATGTAGCCCCTTTGCATCTACTATTCTCATTATACATTCCCCCCTCCTTGGCTTCCCTGCTGGGAAGTCCAGCAGACAGCAATGAAAAACAAAATTGTGCTAAGGTGGTAAGGCTAAAAGAGGGATAGTATAAAAACAAAAATGTAGATATCATGCAAGAAGGAAAAGACCCCTATCAGTACTCAAAACTGCAGAGAGGAAATTGTGTCAAGGAACAAGCAAGAAGTACTTGCCCCCAGTACAAATTTATTTCATATCTTTAGGGAGGCCAACTGCCCAAGTATTGATTTCGATCCAGAATGATTACAATTGCAATGGTCTCTGCCTGAGAGTGAGGTCGTTCAAGACTCTGACCTTTTGCAAAAAGAGACATACCAGCAGCTCAGTCTGGCTGGATACTCTGTAGATGGGTTCTGGGCTCCCACTTTCTTCCATAGCCTTCTACAAATTGGTTGTTCTTAATTTTAACTCTGATGTTTTTCTTTTTGCCATTCTCAAATATAGTACTTATCATCTATGCATCACATAAGCCAGTGTACATCTTCCATGTGAACTTAGTTGATCCTGGGCTTAAGCAAGGAGTTTTGAATTTCCATAACTCTATTAAGCACTTGACCAAAAGATTCACTTGAATGCACATTTTGTAAAAATCTCCTTAATGTCTATATTCAGGCTATTATTTCAAACAACCCATAAAAGAAAAACAGGAACAATAAAACCTTTTATTTGATCTAGTGATTCCTAATCAGCTTACTTCAGGTTGCTGCCAATTAAATGATTTAATTACATGAAAAGAACATGAATAAGTTGTAAAATTCTATAGAAATAGTCACTGTCATTGAGTCAGTTCTGACACAGAGCAGCCCTATAGGGTAGGATAGAACTCTCCTTGTGGAGTTCCAAAGCTGTGACTGTGTATGGGAGTAGAAAGTCTCGTATCTCTTCCTCAGAGTGGCTGGTGACTTCAAACAGCTGACCATACCATTAGCAATCCAACATGTTACTCACTACCACCCCCCCAAAAAAAATGGGTAGTGTTTTTTTATGGTAATAGTATGCCTCTGTACTTTAGGATCTTTACATTCATATGTCATAGGCAGCCCCCAATTGTGATGTATATTTCCTCATAAGCATATACTTTGCAGAACTTACAGATTTGTCATATGGGATCAAATCATGAGACCCTAAAGAGTGATGGGAACAGGAGGCAGGGACAAAGGCTTCTGGAATAGGGATGCTTTGGAGGTCATAGATTACTACTGTACTCTTACAAAGACCTTATGCTTGTTCATCAAACCCCAAACCATTTTCTCTGTCTTACTACTGAGAACAGCTTTCAGGATAGGACTTGTTTACAGAAAATAAATGTGTTTGAATTTTGGGCAGGTGTCAAAATACAAGACTCGGTTGGTGTTGATGTTTTGTTTTTCATTACTGGATTATTGATGCATAATTAAAAATGTCTAATCACTTTCTATGCTCTAGCTTATGTCCTGTGTCCCCAGTTGAGGATACAGGCAGGAACAATATCTGCAGATGATGAAGGTTTTCTGCAGCAGAGATATATATCCAAAATTGAAAGTTAAATACCTGAACTTCTTGGTATCAAAACAGAAATAAACACAAAATCAAACCAAGCTCACTACCTTAGAATATATGCAGACTCATATCAACCCTATAAGTCAGAGTAGACCTGCCCATGGGTTTCCAAGTCTGTCCCTCTTTACGGGAGTAGAAAGTGTCCTCTTTCTCCCACAAAACCGCTAGTAGTTTTGAACTGCTGATCTTGCAGTTAGCAGCCTAAAGCACAACCACTATGCAACCAAATCAGAACTTAGAAATGACTTTTTTTTAACATATATAAACATGGTAACCTTTGGTTCTTATTTTTCGTTTGGATTTTAGTATATTGAAGGAAATTTTTGTATATCTTAAGAAAGGAACATTTGAGAAAATGCTTATTCTTTTTTAAATTTTGTTTTGAAGACTCTTATTGGAAGTACATACATCTCTTACCACAATTCACACACTCATCCAGTGTGTCAAGCACCTTTGAATGTATGCTACCATCATAATTTTAAAACATTCTCTTCCCACTTGAGCCCCTTACATCAGCTCCCCATTTCTTCCTCCTCCCTTGCCCATCTGCCCTCCCTCATGGAACCTTGATAAGTTATAGATTATTATTTCCATATCTAACACCATCCTTTGTCACCCCTCACCCACTTTTCCATTATTTGTTCTCTTGAGGGGGTTATAAGTTGAACCTTGTGATTGATTTCCCGTTTTCTCCCCACACTCTCCACTAATGCTCCTTGTATCTCAATTCTAATTGTTAGCCTTGAGGGTATTATCTATCCTGGATTCCCTGTGTTGCAGGTGCTTATCTGTACTAATGTGCATGCTCTGGTCTAATCCAATTTGTAAGATAGAATTGAGGTCACGTTAGTGGGGGAAAGAGAGCACAAAAGAACTAGAGGAAAGTTGTATATTTCATCAGTGATATACTGTACCCTGACAGGTTCATCTCTTCCCTGGAACCGCTCTGTGAGGATATGCCCAACTGTCTACTGATGGGCATTGGGATGTTCCCACCCCATTTACAATGGGGATGATTTTGTTCTCCCATCAATACCCCATGGTTACACAACTAGTGTACTTTTACCATGTGGGCATTGTTGCTTCTGAGTTAGATGGCCACTTGTTTATCTTTTTTTTTTTTGCATCACTGCCCTCTGATGGTGGGAGTAGGAAGCCCAGCCTTTGCTCTGTGGAGCTAGAATTGAACCTCCATCCCAGTGGGCCGCAGTCCCAAGCACAACCACTACGCCACCGGGGTTCAGTCCCAACATTTGTTTATCTTTAAGCCTTTAAGACCCAAGACACTATATCCATTTATATCTGGGCAACATTAGATTTCTTCATGACATTTTCTTATGCACCCATTTTGGCTTCAGCGATTGTGATGGAAGTGAGCATGAAAGAATGCTGGATTGTTAGAACAAAGTGTTCTTGTGTTAAGGGAATACTTGAGTCAAGGCCCAAATTTCATTTGCAACTTTAGTAGCACATGTATATACATATACATACATATATATGCCCGTATTTAGGTCTCCATAAATATACTTTGCCTCCTGATTCTTATCTCTATTTCACTTTGCTTACTTCTTGTCCCTCCATCATGCTCAGCCATGATTTGGGTTGAGAAATTCCTCACTGCTACATTGCCCTTGATTAAACTCCATAAGGCATCCTACAATGTTCCTTCCACAGATTTTAATTCAGTTGTTGTTCCCTTGCCCTTTAGTTGCCCCCCCCATGCTTCCTTTCTCCCATTTTCCCTTCTCCTGTATCCCCCTGGAACCAATGATCACATTCTTTTCATCTCTGAATTATTTTTTCCACCTATCTTATCTAGGCAGATGTACAGATACATTTATAAGTGCAAAAAGCAGGCAAAGGCAAATAAAATAACAAAGTCAAAATCAATAAAACAATAACAAAAAGCAAAAGATATTAAGATTGCCAACCCTGCTTTTTTAGCATTGTCATTTACTTGCTATATTTTTCTCGAACCTTTAATTCTCAATCTGTTTTTGTCTGCAAGCTTGAGATGTGTCTTCCTTAGGCAGCAGATCAGTGGGTTATGTTTTCTGAGCAAATATGTTAGCCTCTGCCTTTTAATGTCTGTGGCGGTCATGTGCTTGGGCTAATTTCATGATTGAGATATAGGGGTGGAGTCTGGCCTGTTCATCTGGAGATAGTCATTGAGTAGTCAATGAGGTCTCCATGTGGGCATGACTTTCTACTGAGACTTCTAGGAAATCTCATGATATTTCTCTCATAGAGATGATAAGCTATCTCCATAGTTGTTGGGAGTTAGTATCAGAGATGATGAATTATGGACAAGACATGATGACAGTGGCCAAGGAGCTACAGGAGCCAGAGCAGAAGCCTCATGGCCTTGCCCTGATCAAACCAGACCTCTGAAGCTGGTGAAGCCATGTGGAGATCCTTGCCAGTGCTGAGTTGTTCTACCACCACTGGATGCTATTGATGGACGCTGAGCCCTGGAAATGAGACTCCATGAGGGGACACGTGCCAGCACTGGGACACTGCACCCACTGGCCTGTGATTTTGTGAGTCAGAAGGAGACATTATAGACTGTTACTGGATATATGGGCTAATATTGGACTTATGACTTTGAACTGGACTGGTTTGAAATGCTTCCTCAATGTTTCATTCCTTTAGTATATAAACCATTCCCTTATATCCATATGTGTGTCTATGAGTTTGTTTCTCTAGTCTACCAAGGCTAACACAATGTCTGAGTTCAATACATTGATATTCAGTGTTATTACATCTAACTGTGGATTCTGGTATCATCTTGTACTTTTTGGGTTGAGTGTTTTCTATCTGCCTGTCTTTTCAGTTTATGTTATGTGTGTATGGATCATTTTTGCTTTCTTTCCCTATTGAACCAATGCCATCTTGGTGACTGTTTTCTCTTTGTCACACTCTGAGTGCAGTTTTTCTCTTATTTGCACCTGGTTATTGTTGATCTTCTACCTGTACTGGGTTGGCAAGGATCTTTTGTAGGGCTAGGTTCCTTTTTACACATTCTTTGAGCTTTTCCTTTTCTGGGAAGACTGTCACTTCTCCATCTATCTTAATAGATAATTTGGTTGGGTATAGGTTTATTGAGTTTGCATGATTTTCCTTCAATATTTGAAATATGTTACCCCACTCCCTCTTCCTCTTCATCATGTCTTCTTATAGATCAGAACATATTCTTATTTGGGTGCCTTTATAAGGGACTGTTTGTTTTTCTCTAGTTGCTCTTATGATTTTCTGCTATTCTTCCCAGTTAGATAATTTAAGTATTTTATGTCTTGGAGGATTCTTTGTGGGATTCAACCTGACTGGTGTTCTCTCAGCCTCCTGAATGGCTGCCTGATTTTCATTTATTAAGCTGGGGAAGTTTTCCTTTAAGAATTCCCTCCCTATCACTGTTGACCTTTTGGTTGTGTCTTGTTCTGGCAGTCCAATTATTCTAATATCGTTCCTCTTCACAGCTTCAGAAGTGACTCTCAGACTTTTTTCAGGTTTGCTGATTGCCTTATTTGACTGCTTTTCCCATTTATTGAGGTCTGCCTGGTTATCCTCTAAGTCTCTAGTGTGATTCTCTGCCTCCTCAAGTCTGTTGGCAAAGTCTGTTAATTTGCTACTGGATTTTATTATCTCATCCCATAGGTTCTGTGATTCCCATTGGTGCATTGACTTTATCTTATGTACCATTCCATCCTTTTGTGAATTGCTTCCCTCATATCCTGAATGACTACAAGCAACATTCTGAAATTTTCTTTCTGTGCCAGGTCAGTGTCTGCTTCTTTTATGCTTGCCTTTAGGTTCAGTGCATCTTCTGCCATTGTCTTTCGTTTCTCCTGATTTATGGTTGAGGCTGTTGAGGCTGGTTGCTGTTTAAGTATTGTTTTAGAGGAACCTGGTGCCATCTTCTAGAGCCAAAGAGCACCAAGATGTCTCTTGGTGGACTCATCTTAGTGCTTCTATGAACTACCAGCAGGTGGCTCCACTGGGGGGTCAGGCTACCACTATATCTTCCTGTGGTTTTACTCTTACTCTAGCCAACCAGTATTCCATTATTTGGAATATGAGTTGGATAGTCCTCTCACGGAATGCTGGTCATGTGGTTGTGGGCCTACCTAGATGGCATTTCACTAGCTGATCTCCCAGTACGTCCTAATGGTGTGTCTCACATGGCATGTGGTGTAATCCCTCTGCAACTGGAGTGCCATGGAGGGAATGTGGTTGCATCCTCCTTGGTGTAGAGCACCATAAATGGCAGGCATTGTTACCTTAGTTAAAGAGATCATCATGGAGGTTGTGTGGATGTTCCTGTAGCAGAGTGGAGCACCACAGATCATGGACAAGAGTTCTCCCTGTTACCTGTAGGGCGTTGGGTGTAGACAGGAGTTCCCCTAGCCATTTGAAGGGAGATCCCTCCAGCCACTTGGTTGGTTTGGTGAAGGATGCATGTGATTTCCCCAGCTGAGTATAAAGCCAAATGTGGGTGGGATATCACCTAACTGGTTGGTTATAGTTGCCCAAGGCAGAGGGGAGTGGGTAGAAGGCCAGTAATGGTTTGTGGAAGGAAAGAGAGGGAGAAAAGAAGAAAGAATAAGAGAGAAAGAATAAGAAAAGAGAAAGAATAAGAAAACAAAGCCAAGAGCAAAAAAACAAACACATGCACAAAAAATGTAAATTCCAAACAAAGGTAATATGAAAGAATCAAAAAAAGATAACCAGACAAAAGAAAAACTGAATCTCTTAAAACTGTGGTGAGAAAGAGAGAAGAAAAGAAAAGAAAGAGAAAGAAAGGGGGGGGATACCACAGTGCTTGCTAAAATTATCTGTGGTGGGAGTGAGAGAAGAGAGAAGAAAAAATATAAAGAGAAAGTTGATTACTGATCGACTGAATGTGGTATTGGAAGAATTTAAAACTTGTCCCAAACTGGCAGGTTGATGTGCCCATTTAGTGCAGGATCCCACTGGTGCTGGGTGCAATGGCCCAATTTAAAAGGTCACCTCAGAGGTATTACTGAGGTTTTCTCAGCAGTGTGGAGCACTGTAGAGTGCTGTCACAGATACCATATGTGGTGTAAGATCTTCCCACAGATGGAAGGCTGCAATTTTTCTGCTGTTTGAGTGGAGTTGCCCTAGGCAAAGCATAGTGGCCCAGAAGCCAGTAGTGCTGTATAAAAGGAAAGAGATGGAGAGAAGAGGAAAGAGAGATAAAGGAGAAAAAAGAAAGAAAAAACAAACAAAACAAAACTGGGCCCATTAAAACTAAATAGAGTGGTAAAGATAGAAGGAAGAATGAATTAAGAGAGAAATAAAAGAATAGTAATTAAGGAAAAAAAAACTGAGGTTTGACACACTGACCATGGGACTGGAGTAGTACCAACCCTGCCTCAAGGTAGTGGGGTGGTATGCCCACTTAGGTAGGGTCCCACAGATACTGGGCAGAACTGTCCTTGAAGGCAAGAGCACACAGACGCAAGGGAGCAGTTCTTGCAGTGGTGTTTAGCACTGAAGATCATTGGTACAGCTATCTTGTGCTGTAAGCAGGACTAGGGTAGGGGACAGTGGTAGGAAGTTTCCTCAGGTATGTGTAAGGCTACAGGACAGGCAGGGGATTCCCTCAGTCACACGCAGGACAGGTAGGACTGCTCCAGCTGCATGTAGGCTCAATGAGAGTGGACAGAACCTCCGGCCCACCCCCACCCCTTACTCCCACACACCCCGTTGGGCTTGTAAAGTTGCCCTAGCTTGTGAAAAGACCGCTGATAACCTAATAGCTCAGGACTTTTTTTATTTGTTTCCCCCTGCCCAGCAGGAATTAAATTAAGTGATGATAATCTGAAACTGACCCCCAGGCTGTGAGCTCAGGGCAGCTAACAAAATGGGGAGTTCTGGTGTGGGGTCCTGGGACTAGCTTTCAGAGGTTCTCATGTCTGAGATTATGACCACTTTTAGGCATCATCCTGGGAAATTACTACTTGATGCTGAACTAGGTAGCTGCTGTGTCAGAGCCAACGGAACCTAGAGTGATTCAATGCATTTTTGGTTCACTTTGTGAGTGAAAATCAGCAAACGTGGAGTTCAGGACAGACCCTCGTACTCTGATTCTAATTTTAGAATTCCGCCTTCCAGTCTCCTTCAGCTTACTTCTCAATTTTCTGGTCTGGTAACAGAAACTCTGGACAAGTAAGTGTAAATGGATGCCGTCTTCTTCATTTTTTCTTGAAACTATACATTCTTAAGCTTATTGAGAAAGAAACCATGAGTCTTTATAAATTTGTGCATTCCAAATTATTTAAGGATCCTTATGTGTGAAACCAGGAATCCTGGTTGCATAGTGTTTATGCATTGGGCGGCTAACTGCAAAGCTAGCAGTTCCAAACCTCTAGCCACTTGTTAATCTGTCGGAGAAAGACCATGAATATAATTGAACTTTGGATTGGATGGATATATGTATTAATCCCAAGTGATTAAAGAAAATAAGCAGTATAGGTTTGAGGAGATCCACATGAAGAGATCTGTTTTGCAGGGGGCTACATCTGTGGGGATTTCAACAAGATGACTCATCAACTTTTTTAAACTTATTGAGATGATAAGTCCTAAAATGAGTCTGAAGTATAGTGGAAAGGACAAAATACAACATTTTAGACCAGAATTAAGAAGATATCTTGTGATTATCTCTGTATATTTTCTTAGCTTGGTACAGAGAAAAAAACTCCCAAATTTCAACCTTTGAAGTAGAATGACTAAACTCTGAAGTCTTCAACAACAATGAAGCCATTTAGACTTAGCCTCATGTCATAAATTCACTGCTAATGTACTGCTTGTCTACAGCAGGCAAGAATACAGTCACTGATGGAATATAGGCATCTTCTTAAAGAAAATGAATTGTGGAGAGTAAGATAAAATATATGTAAGGGCAAGAAATTATCTTGATCCTATTTGGATGGATCTGTTTTTAGCTGGCAAAGGGATTATTAAATGGCACCTCCAGTTTACAAGAAAGATAAAATGTAGGTCCCGCACATTGCCTTGAAAGCTTTTAGATTGGGCATTATTGATTTTTTGCTCGTGCCTTGACTAAGCATCCATGTAAAGAGAAGTCTGGGTTCCCCTCCCCCCCATGCTTTCAACTCCATAGAAACTTGACAGCTTTTAAAGCTCCCTGGTAATGTTTGGATTTAGATTGGAATGCCTGAAAGCGAAAGGCACATATTTATCACAGGTTCAGGGTCACTGAAAGAATCTCATGCCCATCCTCTTCTGCAGGGAGATCTGCTGTTTCTTTGAATATCCACGTACTTTTTCCAGTTTAAAAAGTGGAATCCTTGAAGGCAGCGACCTACTGTCATCAAAGACTATCAGTGTTACTACCAAATCAATGTAGATGTTTACATGATATTTAGATTTAAATGTTTAGGTCATAGGAGAAAACAAAGCAATCCCTTGGAACCAGCATTAAAAAAAAAAACATACCAGTCCCTTGGAACCAGTCCCTCTTGTCTTTTGACACAGGTGGCGTGTATTTGGGTTTCTTCCTACTCTTTGGAAATAATCCTTTCGAAGCTTCTACAAGAATAGGGACAACAGCAGTGCTGACCAAAGACTGCCATCCTTAGGTTGGACCTTGGACAGGTACCCCAGATATATCAGAGAATTGGAAATCAGTGATAATAGGAATTCTTTTCGAAGCAAGTTGAAATATAACCTGGACTGATGCTGCAGACTTAGCTAGATTTCAGCTGAACAGCTCCTCCACTGTACTAAATATTGTCAGGCCAGATAGACTTTTGACATGGTATATGTCAAAGAAAATATACCTACTCTCTGAATCTGTATCATAGTTTTAAGAGGGTGCAGGCTGAGAGAATGAATCATTCCTGGCTTATGGGATGCAGAAAGCAGTAAGATTCGCTTGGTAGTGACTTTCCTTTGATGGTCTCAGAATCACTGATGCTGAAATAGCAATATTGATTTAAAAAGATTACCCATGCATATTTGAAAGCATAGATAACCTGTATTCATGATCGGGCACTATGAAACCCGTCAACACCTCTACTGGAGACACATAGTCATGGAAAGGCACTTCAGGAACTAAGGCATCATTGCTTAGCTGCATTTGCAATAGTTCCCTAAGTTGCTGAACTCATCTTGCAGGCCTAGAGTGTTTGAAGAAAGGAATGACATGTGCATGTGCACACACTCACACACACAAATACACAGACACAAAAATGCTGACTAAACTTCAAAATGAGATCTGAACATTAAAGGCGCATTGGTCAGTGACTTGCATTAATGGTCTTTCATCTGTGAGTTCTAAAATTCTTTGCTGGCACACATCAACCCTGTGCCCAACTCTGGAACAGTGGAACCTCTAATCCTGCAAATGGCAGGGCTTCCAGCAAAGTAGTCATAGAGGAAGTGAATCCTGATTAGATTTACATGCATCGTAGAGTAACTACTATAAATTACAGAAACATAGCTGGTTCTGTTTCATTTTTCAAGAAAAACAGAGTAAAAAATATGTTGTAATACTGAGGACCATTTGAGGCCTTGTTGCAGCAATGCATTTGTTTTGGAATTAGACCAAAAGACTTAAATGGCCAGAGAAATTACCAGAAAGAGACAGCATCAACTACAAGTTTATTATAAATATACTTTGCCATGTTTTCTATTTTTTCATGTGCACATTATTTTTATGACAGCAGCTTACCTAACTTAAGGTTCATTGCAATGTGTGTGGGGGGTTGTTTTGCTTTTAAACTTTTGTCATTTTGATATCTGGTAAAAACTCAGGGTGCCTTTGGGTATTTCAGCTTCAGAACATTGTACATAGGATTTTCAAAGGCTAAATGTTTGGCAGTAGATCACCAGGCCTTTTCTTGCAAAGCACTGCTCGGTGGACTCAAACCTCTTATCTCCATGTTAGCAGCCCAGCTTTCTAACTGCACCACCCAGGGACTGGGAGTCCAATGACTGTCTACAGATTTTTGAACATTGCTGGGAAGCATGTTGTGCTCAGACTTTGTGTTTCCCAAGGCTGGTTCTGTAATGGCTGGAGCCATGGAGGACTGTGATGTCCTCTATGTTTAGATGCTTTAGCTTCTGCATGAGGTGATGATGTGCTAGAGAGACATGGATCTCTGAAGGACACTCATCTAAAAATGGAATGGTCATCTTTTACTGATTTGAATAATGCTATTAATTTTCTTGCTATCGACCCCTCCCACATCAGAATGAAATATTAACTTACTTGCTTCAATTTTTTAGCCTGAAAATAGAAAATATAATGACACCAGAAATCTCAGGGGCCACAGAACTAAAGAGGATTGGAAATTTATTGCAGTAAGACCCTGATTCAGCTGATGCTGCCATGAATTTCCTTTTGCCCTTCAAACAGATTGCTAGATAACATGACAAAAGCACAATGATCCTAATATCACCCTGACTCCTGTCGATGGGCCTTGACTATATTTATCCATAAAAATTTGTTGATCAGCTTCTGTAGCAGATTTCAAAATTTGTTAGTATGCCTATCAAAAATAATTTTTTAATCTGATCTCATGGAAACAGTCCTTTAATGGAGCAAGCGATGTTTAACTAATACATTACTGCAATGAATGTAAGATGAACAGCGTGATAGTTTCTCTGGAGAGAGAAGGGTTGGAACATACTACAATGATTCAGAAGCCAGGGAAGACTTTCCTGAGAAGGTTTACTCTCACAACAGCCATTCTAGTAGGTGTAAAGAGGTATCTTTTTGTATATTTGATTTGCAGTTGCTTGGTGACAAAATGAAATTGAATATCTTGCCACGTACTTATTGGCTATTACTACTGCTTGCTTTAATATGTATTTAAGACTTTTGCCAAATTTGGGGTTATCTTTTTATTGCTGACTAGCCAGTGTTCTTTATATATGTTGTCAGATATATGATCCTAAATATTCTCCTCCACTCTCTTTATTTTGCTGATAAATGTCTTTGCTGTACAAGCTTGTAATTGTGACAAAGCCCAATCATGTAGTTCAAAGTAATTAAAGTCATCTTTCCATGCAAATCTTGACAACATTTGTGAGTCTTACTCCTGAGAACTTCTATCATTTGCTGCCTTTTTAAGTGATATGCTCTTAAACATTTTTCTAACCGTGGGTGGTACATAAAGTGTAATTAAATTTTCATATTAATCTTTTATTTAACAACAATGGTAAAACTTGCTTTGTAATTCAAAAATTTATTCTACAAAAAGCAAAAAGAAAAACAACCACACAGACATTTAGTCTACTCAGATTCACACTGTGCATGGGGACAGAGTCAAGTTTCCCATGCTCTAATTCTTGTGGCTATAGAGTGCTGTGTCTACAGTCTCCACAGATAAGCTAGTGTGTTCTAGGTACTTATCTCTCTGTTGGAGCTGGTGCTTAGCTGCTGCATCACTATGGGTCTCTAACTTACATTACACCAAATAACAAACACCACTTCCATCAAGTCCATCAGGACTTATGACAAACTTTTATAGAGTCTTAAAGGTTATAACAGATAGTCTCATCTTTGTTCATAGGAGTGCCTAGTGGATTTGAATAGATGACTGGAAAGTGACAGTTGGCCTCTTACTTGACAGTGCTACCAGGAGGCCTTAAAATATTTGTTAAATGAATACAATTTTAATAGATGTGAGTATGGGAGACAGGAACTGGTGTAAAATAGGAAAATAATAATAATTTTTAATTTATCCAAAGGTGGTGAGGGTGGAGCGTATATGGAGGGACAAAAGAGGAGCTGCTACCAAAGGCTCAATAGAAAGTAAGTGCATAGTAAAGGATGGTGTGGCAGTCATGTGCTTATGTTAATTTTATGATTGAGATGTAGGGGTGGAGTCTAGCCTGTTAATCTGGAGATAGCCATTCAGTAGCCAATGAGGCCTCTATGTGGGCATGGCTTTCTCCTGAGACTTCTGGGAATTCTTGCGATATTTCCCTCATGAAGGTGAGAAGCTGTCTCCTCAGTTGTTGGGAGCTAGTCTCAGAGATGATGAATCACGGACAGGACAAGGTGGCAGCCTCCGAGAAGCTGGAGGAGCCGACACAGAGACCACACGGTTTTGCCTTGATGGAGCCAGACCTCTGAAGCTGGGGTGGCCACATGGAGACCTCTGCCAGCGATGAGTTGCTTCTGTTGTTGATGAACCGTAAGCCCTGGAAGTGAGGAGCCATGGGGAGACCCTGCCAGCTTCGAGACTCTGCACCCACTGACCTGTGACTTCGTGAGTTGGAAGGAGACTACAGACTGATATCAGGTGTATGGTTTAATATCGGGCTTATTACTTTGTACTGGACTGGATTGGAATGCTTTCTTAATGTCCTATTTCTCTTATATTTAAACCTTTTCCGTATATCGATATGCATGTCTATGAAATTTATTCCTCTAGCCTACCTGGACTGACACAGATGGTGACAACATGTGTATGAATATGCTCAATAAAATTGATATGTGGATTATTAGAAGAGTTGTAGGATCTCCCAATAAAATGATATTTGAACTAAAAGCAGAAGTGAATAATCGAATCATTTTTTCCCCTTTTTGAGTTTTGTGGCTTATCTTTAGTCTTTATGCCAACATTGACTAAGGTATATAATACAGTGGTGGATGAAAAAAAAATGTGCTGCTTTCCTACCCTTCCTACTGTTCTTACATTATTGCACTAATTTGCATTCTTCTGTCATTTAACATTATTAGTATTTACTGAATCAATAATGGTTGATCAAAGTATTCATGGTTATGATTTGTTTAATTTTGCTCTTTGTATTAGTTCAAGAAATTTCATTTCATATTGCCATAGCTTTTTGAATGTTTTGAAATAGACTGTGGTGAGGTCTAAAAACAAGCACTAATCAATGGATAATAACTGTAGAACTACAGAAATCTATGTGGTTCATTGGTGCTTTTGTGTCACTGTGGGACAAGAATTGGACTCCTAATCTCAAAGTTGCTGGTTCAAGCCCAGACACTTCTCTGAGGGAGAAAGATGATGCTGTCTGCTACCATAAAAGTTTACAAATGGAGAACTATGGTCAGAATTGAATGGTTGGAAATGGGCTGGCTTTGGTTCAATATTTAATTTAAGTAAACGTTCAATATTTAATTTAAGTAAAAGGTACTAAGGCACCATGACTCATAAAATGGTATCAAACTTTATGACTACATAAAGGCTACACATTCTAACTACACCTGAACATATTTGTTATTGCAACTCCACAGTCTTTAAGATGTCCTCTGTATCTACACATATGTTGTAGACAACATCACACAGAGAAAGGAAGGCACTACTGGGATAACTGAGCCTGAAGAAGTACAAGACATTTGAAAATCACTCATTTTACACACGTAGATGACAAGGGGATTATGTCTCCCTAACTTCCTCACATATATGAATGTCACCAAGTCCCTAGTGAAACCAGTAGGAAGACATCAGAGTATATGGCAATTTTGGCAGAAGGAGAGAATGGAAAAGTGAGGATGCAGCATAGTCTCTCACTTTTCCCCTATAAACAACTCTTATCTGATATCTTAGGTGTCTACATATTGTCATTGAGATCACTGAATGGAAATTGCATTTGGGTGCAGATATCCTCAAACAAGTAGCCTTTGTGTGGCAGGATTCCAAAGTAAAACTAGTAGAAGGAATTGAGGAGGCAGCACATGATTGTGGCCAGTCAGTCCTCACGTGGTTGCAGTATATTTTGCCAAGTCAGGACAGCAGTGACAAAGGCATTTGTCTTGCTTTCTCTTGGCTTTATGCAAAGAAATCCATCTTATTTCTTGGCCCTGCTTGTTTCTCTCCCGAGGAATGAACAGACCTGGTAAACTCACTGCCTCTCTGCCTCTCCAGCTCTCTGATTTCAGCTGTATTCCTTTTCCAGTCATGTCCAGAGAGGATTGCAGTATTGAAATAATACAATTATAGACGTATTCCCTGATGACCTAGCCTACTCATTCTGAAGTGCATTAAAATGACATTTAAAATGGCTGACTGTTCAAAGTGCACAGACTAACTAAGAGTCGGCAAAAATAACAATAAAAAACCCATCCATTTCAGTAAATTGTAGGGGGAGAAGAAGATATCCTTCAATTTTGCAATTATTTGCAGGTCTGTGTGCATGCACATGCCTATACCTTCTTCACTACTCACATAAGATGACAACATCCTCCAAAACATTTGTTTTCTGGTGTTGTAGATAAGTGGTACTGAGTTGGTTCTGGTTCGTGCAATTCTATCCATGTACAAGATGACGACGCAGCCCCGTTAGGTCCTGTGCTGGGTCACCCTCATAATTGTTAGGGCCGAGCCCATGCTTGCAGCCACTGTGCTCTGACACCCCATCCTTTTTATTCCACGGACCTTCTCCTTTGCAAGCATGGCATCCCTCACTAGGAACTTTTCTCTTTGGATTAGATGTCCAAAGTGTGAGAGTCAGCATCCAACTGTCCTAGCTTCTAAAGAGTAATCTGGTTGTATTTCCTTGATGTCAGGGTTATTTGTTCACAACACTGATTCTTCAGCAACATCATAATTCAAATGCACTACTTCTTCTCTGAGTTTCTGTATGTAACTTCCAACTTTCACTTGCATGGGGGAGAATGAAATGACCATGACTTGGGGAAGAAGATACCTGCTATTCCTCAAAGGTCTATCTTTGATTCTTAGCGCTTTAAATAAATACTTTGCGGCAGATTTGTCCAAGCCAGCAAGTTCAATGACTTTTTTTTTCAATGACTTCTTGGCAGCTGCTTTTGGGACCAAGAAAAATGAAACTCTTAACAATTTCAATATTTTCTCCATTTATGCTGCCTACTGGTCTAGTTTTCTAATATTCTAAAAATATATGGTCATTGAGATTTTTGCACTCCATTTTTTATGTGCTAGGAAAGTAAGCCACACAAAGATCTTCTGGATCCCTTCAATTCCTGTAAAGCAGGACTAAATATAGTACATTGTTATGTTGGAACTCAAAACATTCTACTTGAGACAGATATCGTTGCTTTATACATAAGGACACAATAAAGTAAATCATCTGAGAAAAATAGTTGCAATAAGAATGGATCATGCTCTTTTCTCTGGAATGCCCTTGGCACTTTTTGTGGTGCTGGAAAATCTTATGCAAGCTATTCAAGAAAGGTCACTTGAAAGATTCTTTCAAGACCCATCCATATGAATAAAACAATTAACAATCACTGTAGAGTAAATGGAAAGTAGATTATTGGAAATAGAATAACCAGAAAGAAAAATAAGAAGAAAGCTGAAAGAATGGGAGAAATCTTGACAACACTATTGAACAAATTATGCAGTGACTCTTAAGTGGAATATAACTTGCTGCAAAACATTCCAACACAATAAAAGAATTCAATAAAACAAACAAAAATGCTACTCCTCCAGAAGACCTAGTGATCCCACATGTGTAAAACATAACAGTCACTTCCTCTTTTACCATGAACCCACCAACCTGGACCACTTTTGCACAAAGAAGGTGGTCCGGGTCATCACTGAGAAATACTGCACACACTTCGGCAATAGCTTCCACACCAACAATGCATGTGCGAGGAGATAGACATTATTCCCAGCAAGAAGCTTACTTGAAGAAGATTCAGAGAGGAATGGTGGCAGGGACTTCCAGTAAACTGCTGGAAGAGAAGAGAGAAAAAGGAGATCTTGCATTCCTTGGGTCTCAGGCTTGAACCAGGAGATTTTTGCAGTGGATCCATACACTAAGGAGATGCTGAAACTGTTGGAGTTTGGCTGTCTGTTCATCCTGCAGGTCTCTTGGCTCACTATTGGAATGAATTTCAAAACACTGTATGGAGCCATTTGTGGAGTTTTTCTGCAATGCTGTAATATTTTTCATAAACCTGAGAGACACACACACATCTACACAAAACCACAAGAGTATTTCATGGGTACCTGTTATTGACAACTTTAGATTAACGTCTTCTCAAGCCTTGCTTTCTTATATTTTTGGTAACCACTTAACACTTTGTTGAAAAACTGCAATAGTTCAATAATTTTGTTACAATGGGTGGACTTTAAATTTTTTCCCACAAAACATTTATAGAACATATACCATCAGCCAGGTTGTTTCATGGATTTAAAAACCCAAACACCGTCATTGAGTTGAAGCCTGCTTATCTCAAGCAACTCTCTAAGACAGCATGCAACTTCCTTCTGTGAGTTTCAAGTCCACAATTCTTTAGGAGTGCAGAAATCCCTCTCTTTCTCTTCAGGAGCAGCTGATGGTTTCACACTACAGAACTTGCATTTAAAGCTCAATGAGTAACGACTATGGGCATCAGGGTGGTACACATGGGTATCATCTCAGATACAACACATCGATAGGAAGTTAAAATACTCAACCTTGAAGGGGTTGCTGAATTCCATGTAAGGGGCTAGGGAATCAAGTAGAATAGCCAAGTGTCATAAGGCGTGGTGATAGCGAAGTCTCAATCAGAACTGAAAGTGTAATTAGGGTTAGTCTACTAGGTTGGTGTGAAGACACAGCAAGGTGTATCAGTATTTTGAGAATGGATTAAAGGCAGTTCATGCAGATAAAATTAAGAGGGGAACAAGAATACAGATAAAATTAAGAGGAGAACAAGAATGAAGATGACTGGAAGTTTCTGGAATTGGGCTAGAACAAACCCACTAAAATATACATGTTAGGGAGATAAGATGAGGGGGCTTTAAAATTTTTGTGAAGAAGGCAGGCTTGAAAGATAGTAGAACTTTTCCATGAACATTTTGAAACCCTCTGGTATTAATGAGTAAACAGACAGGATTAACAGTAGGGAAAGGTGAGGACGATGCACAATTGGAGAGCATCCTATTTCCTTCTAAAACTGTATACATTTTTAACAAGCATTAGCACGCTGTCTGAGAAAGACACATCTGCAGGCACATGGGATAAGGCGCTGATTGTTTGTATGCTCACTCAGGAGGCAATTAAAGTCACAAAAAATGACACATGCTGGGCATGACTCACAGGAAGCTGGACTTCTGCCCCTTTATGGAAGTGTCCCCCAAAGCTGCTTCGTCTGTGAGTTGACATCGGAGCATGAAGTTTTGTCAAGAAGAAGACAGCCTCTGGTATGCAGAGGGGTTTTGTCACGAAGAGAATGCAAGGGTGAACTGTGAGATACGTTTCTAAGAGAATGCTTCCTTGTTTTCTCCTAGAGTGATATCCAGCTTCTTCAGCTTTTTGAAAAGCCTCATGGAGTCACTCAAGTGTTCTGCCCCACACTTTTGTGAAATTTGGGGAAATGAGTCCATATTCCCCTTATAGGTTTACTTGACTCAGGCAATAAAATGGGGGTTTTAAATGTGTGTTTTATGGCCGTCACTTCAAGACCTGCTAACACCTCAGTTTATTGTCAGATTTACTAGGGTGAAGATTTATGGCTTACAAAGGGCCTTGTTTTTGACATGCATAATTGTGACGCCACATAATACATGGGTGCTGATATCAAGGCAAAAGTGCACAGTTAATAAAAATGTCAATGTTTTCAGAATAAGCCTCCTATGAATTCCCTCTAAGCTGTCTAGGAGGAGAACAGCCTTGTTATCAGAGAGAGTGCATTGCCAAGTCAATTATGGCACTGTGGCAGTCAAGTACTCTGGTGCCAACATGATTAAGAGTTTAGGGGTGGAGTCTAGCCTATCAATCTGGAGAGAGTCAATGAGACCTCTGTGTGGGCATGGCTTTTTCCTGAGACTTCTGGGATATCTCATGATATTTCACCCATAAGTGTGGGAGACTTACAGCTCAGTCCCTGGAAGGTGCTGTACTGACAAGACACATGTCAGCATGCTGATAGACCCTGAGACCTGGAAACTGGGGGAGCCACCATGGAAGACCTTGTCCAGTGCTGATATGCTTGAAAAGCTATAGAGAGGGCCCTGCCAGCACAGAGATGCTTCTACCACCCATGGGGACCCTAGACTTGGCACCCACTGGCCTATGATTTTCCCACTGGTGTCATTGCATGTGCCTCATGAATCTGAAGACTTTATAGACTGCTATCAGATATATGGGCTAATATCAGACTTGTGAACTTGGACTGGACTGGGTTGGGATGCTTTCTCAGTGTTCCATTCCTCTTGTATATAAACCTCTCCCTTACATACATATGCATATTTATGAGTTTGTTTCTCTAGTATACCCAGAATAATATAGGCACATAGAGTTGGATTAAACATATCACCTTATCATTTGACATTCCCTTTGACCATTTTAAAGTTATTTCAATTGTATTATCTTCTGCTCTCTTTCTGATTGAAGCCATTCCTTACTTTGTTTTGCCATTGTTGTTGCTTCTGTTTGTTCCTTGTGTTTTGTGTGATTTTCTGTATATAAAATCCAGGTTAGGTAAATCTATGGAGGCAGAAAATAGATTATTAATTGTGTAGGAGCTTGGCAGCAGAGGTTTGGAGATGGGGGAATGAAGAACTCACAATAATGAATACGGGAAAGAGTAAAATGTTTTGAAATTGATTGTGGTGATGATTGTACAACTCTTCTTACTAGAATTGAACTATTAAATTGTTTGATATATTAATGATAAACCAGGAAATCATTTTGTTGTTCTTGCAAAACCTCACCAGCAGAATGGATCCTGAATTCCATGATGTACCTAGAGGGTGATTTATGATCTTTATTGATTATATAAGTTAGAAACAAAAATGATTGGCTTGTTAGTTAATGTATATGTTTATATGAATGTGTTTGTATATGTGTGGACAGATTCATGTGATGCAGGCATAAGACATCCTCAAGTCTGTGTTTTATCCAGTTCTATACACACTAATCTCATTAATATGCACATAACAGAGCCCAATTTCTTCCATCATCAATAAAGGCATGTGCACGTGTTTCCCACTTGTTCTCTCAGTTAACTTTCCGCTAACTCATCAGCATGGAGTGAAAAGCACTGTATTTTGAGCCCTTCAAGGGCAGGTGGCTGGTTCTAATTTTCTTCTTCATCCCTGAAGCACTTTACATTCCATTTCATATACAATACATCTTTTATATAATATCTGATGAATAAATAAATACATTTTCTGTGAGAAATATCCTAGAAGACATTGAAGTGTGACAAATCATGATGTTTGGCAAGACCTTTCTGAAAATGGTAATAGCGACCATTTGAAAGGAAGTGTGCCTGCTGCATTATCATAAAGCAGTAAAACACCAAGTTGAATGCTAAAATATTATGAAGGTTTGGTAATAACCATCAACCTAACATATCTTGTGTTAATTACATTCCTCAATACTCTTCGCAAAGTACACCCCACTGTGTCTTATAATTATAATGATAAAAGTTATTATCAAATGCTTCCTACTGCCAGGAAAAATATAAAAATGACATTAACTTTCCTTTTCTTCTTTTTAATACTGAGATTATCTTCTACAATTATCTACAAATTTGAGAGGGCCTGAGAAATGTGAATGTATTTTATTCTCAGTTATTTCCCCATGAGGCTTCATAGAGCTCATAATTTAAAATGGCAGTTTCCACGAGCTATTCACGTCTTCAGTTAGTTTCAGGTTATTGTAAAATATAACAAAAATAATAATGCCAATATCAGATTCATATACAAATACCAGCAAATATTAAGTAGGTATAAAGGAAGTTATACAGAAGGAAGATTGGAGAACAGATGCAGTTGAATCGTGGTACTGAAGAAGAATACTGAAGATACCTTAGAGTGTTAAAGGGACAGATAAAGCTGTCTTGGAAGAAGTGCTTCTAGAGGCAAGGATGGAGAGACTTCATCTTATGTGCTTTGGGCATGTTGTCAGGAGACACCAGTCCCCGGAAAGAGGCATCAAAGGAGCAGGAAGAAAAGAGAAAGGCCTTGCTGGAGATGCCTCCACTCCGTGACTGCAACAATAGTCTCACACACAGGGAGGGTGGTGCAGGACCGATCAGGAAGTGTTTCTGTCACTGTGTCCAGGGTTCTTATGGGCCAGAGCCAAGTCGATGGTATCCAACAGCAAAATAAAGGAATGCCAGGGGACCTGGTGATCCACGGATTCAGCATTTGGATCGGTGGTACAAGAGACCTGACCACCTATTCCTTTGTAGATTAGAGTGTAGAGAATCCTATAAGGGCAGTTCATCATCAAATTCACACCATCTAACAACTACAGGAGTTTGGTCTCATAGTGGGCAAATGCTTGACTTCGTGGGAACAAGTTGTGACAGTCTAATGTAGAGATGGCAGTCTAGGGCAGTGGTTCTCAACTTTCCTCACCTTGTGACCCTTTAATACAATTTCTCATGTGTGATGACCCCCCTCAACCTTCAAATTTTTTTCTTTGCTACTTCATAACTGCCATTTTGTTACTAGCATGAGTCAGGTGACCATTCTGAAAGCTTTGTTAGACCCCGCCCCCCCAAGGGTTTGTGACCCACAGGTTGAGAATCACTGGTCTAGGGAGTTCTATGGGAAGATTTTAATCTATACTTCAGGGTCACTATGAGTTGAAATTGACTAGATGATGGAGTTTGGAGTTTGGGTTTCTAACAATGAGAAAGAAATCAGCCCACACAAACATGCAAATCAGAAACAACCGTCTCCTCTTAAGGAAACTTCCTTCTCTTGTTGGTTTGCAACCCTCTCTGACATGTGCTTTGGAAGAGTTTTTATTGAAGATATTTGCACCTATTTTAGTAAGAGATTGCGTCTTTTCTAAATGCAACATGCTCACTCATCCTATGTCTTCTGTTTGAAATACAATGTTCAAAGTGGCCCCTTTTCTTCTCTGGACTCCTTCATAGACTTAAGCATGAAATGTTTGCAATGTCAAGTAAGGGTTAAGGAGAGAGTGAAGTCTCTCTGAACGGAGAGGTCTCGTTACCTGGGACTCTGCTGTAATTGCAGCAGTTCAACACCACCCTCGCCCCAAAAACACAGGGAAAAGCGTCCCGGTGTTCTTTCTGAAAGTCATCCATCTTTGAAAGGAGATGAGAAATGTCAGGGAAAATATCCCAAAATGTGATGTAACTATTCTGTTTGATGGTATAAATCATGAATTAATCATATACTGTGAAGGAAGCATGAAAATAGGTTGGTATCTAGGCCACTGGATCCTGAATTCTTAGAGGGGGGTGAGGCAGGGAAGATACCTGTCTTTGCATAGGAGCAAAAGCAACTGGTCTGTTGAAATGATTGTCTTCCATTGGGCTCTAATAAAAATAGTTTCCTTTCTGAAAGCAGTCTTACTTCTCTTCTTCATGCTTTAGAAATGTATGCAGCATGGATTATCCTTCACTTTCTTTTCTTCTCAAAATGATTATATGATGGCAGACGGGCACCTGACACATAAGCAGAGCTGGCCAGGCTTCCTCAAAGCAAGTCTTGCTCTCAGTTTGCTATTGTAATGAGTGATTTTGTTTTGAACCTTCTTATCTGCCTCACTTATTTATGTACTCTAAACTAACGATGAACACTAGTCACTTTTCACCTCTGAAAGTATTCATTTAAAATTTAGGAAGTTGGAGAGAAATGATAGAAAATCCTTGTGCCTGGGATTGGTTTTCACTAAAGAACTGATGTTGGCTCTTCCCAGGAGGCGTTCAGAGGAGGAAAGAGCCAGAGAGGCTGGAGATAAGAAAACGCTGGGCGACTTCCTATCAGCTGCACTCTGAAAACAGATTCCTTCTTTTGATTTGTCATTAGAGGATGCTAAATTACCTCAACATTTTTCAACTCAAAGATAGTCAGAGGTAGTAAAAGCACTGACACATGCAGTTGTGAACCCCTACAAGCCAAATTCTAAGGTCATTTCTGTTGCAGTCCCTGTCTCTGCTCAGAGCTGGAGCCCTTTTCATGTTTTCCCTTGACCTCCAGTTTTAAGTACCTGACATAGCAACCCATTGTTAATACCCTCAGTGTACATGGTAATTAAAATGAAGGCAGGAGCTGGATTTGTTCCCGGGACTGCCAGAGCTCATCGTGATAGAGCTGTGAAGATGTAGGCTTTGGACATGAATAATGAAAGGGTGAGGAAGTGCCAAGACTTCATTTGAAGCCACACAATCTTTCATTTTTCATATTCCTGCACGAAAAAATCCAAAATATTAAACATCTACACCATATTTCTTGAAAATCTTTATTTCAACACTCAACTCAAAGACAGATAAAGAAGAGAAATTCTCTCAATCCCTGTAGATGCTGAAGCTAGTGATTGGTACTCTGAGTATGGTAGTATCAAGTCATATTTTTTATTTTGACTCCCTGTAACTTAAATATAAAATGGAAAATATTTTGGGATATGCTACTTTTCAGGAGTGAAGTCCTCTGGTATAACCTTGATATTAGTTATGATGTTTAGAAGGCAGAATTTGAATTCGGCTTTCTATGCTCTTCTAATTTAATGGGATAATAACATCAATGAGAATAAAATATTAAATGCACTTTCCATTATCTGTATCCTCTGAACAATTTAGTAATATATTATTATTCTTAATGGTAAAGGACTGAAAATCTGCCTCCTCAAATTAGGAACAAATGAAAATTTCAGTCTTTCTATTTCTGTTCAAAATTTACTTGCTGTTCTGGCCAAGGATAACAGATGAGAAAATTACTAAAACATCCATATCTTAAAGGGGAAAAAAAGCAATATTTTCCCACAGGTAATATGAGCTTTTATATAAAAAAACTTCAAGAAATATACTAAAACAAATAAGTTCAGCAGTGTGGTAGGCGACAAGATCAAGACACAGAAATTACTTATGCTTTGATACTTTTAAAACAAATGCTACAAAACTGATTTTTCAAAAAACAATTTCATTAGCCATAGAACAATTAGAGAAAAAATACATATGTAAAAATGAAACTACAAGACATCTTGGAAGAAGCACGCCACCCTGCATGGCAACAATAAAACTAAATATGATGAAGAATGTAGTGTCAGGGGGCTGAACCCCGGTGGCATAAGTGGTTGAGTGCAGGACTGCAGCCTGCCGGCTTAGCGGTTCAAATTCAGCGGTGGCTCTCAGGAGCAGCACTGGTTAGTGCCCACGACCACCAGAGACAGTGATGCCCACACACAAATAATAAAGTGTCAGAGCTTAAATGGTGAACATCCAAATTGTAGAAAGTGTTGGAGGACAGTGGGAACCCTCGGCCCACGTGCAAAGAAAGATCGGATTGGCTCAGTCCTCTGGCAAAGCCTCTCAAATCACAGGTAAGGGACTTGAACAGCTTTGGTTTCAGACAGAAATGATTGTCAACTTGATTATGTTAAATTGAACCATAATATAATATGATGCCTGGTCCAACCCAAATTTGTTTTATGCTTAAGTATTTCTTGATTTTTCCAAGAAAGCAACCTCTCTCTGGCTTATTAAATATTGTTTTTGATTTTTCTTCCTTACTCTTTTTCTCAGTTTTGCTTTTTGCTTGTCTTTTACTGCTTCTGTTCATGTCCCAGTTTGAGAACTACAACAGGAGTGGATGTGTACAGACAGCAACTGAAGAAATGATTTTTATTTATTGGGTGGGGGGAGGGAGGCGGTGGAGGGAAAGTGGGGAAGCATCAGTGAATGCAATGGGAGGGGGAGCACTAGAGCTGATTGCTGTGATCTATATCTTATTCTTTATAGAAGTGCTTTGACCATGGAAGTGTATGATATGTGAATAATATATCAAGAAAACTACTTAAATAAAGAAACCAAAGTTGATCTACGCTTGCGATGGTGAAGGAGTAAGAGGTTTTGCACAGAGGGCATGGAGTTCATTTGAATGTTGGTGGAACAACTTGGAGAAGATAACAAAAATGGTTGTCCCATACAAAGCATATAGCAATCATGTTTGTGCAATATGAAGACGATAATTTATGACACTGAATTGTACATGTAGATGTTGTGGAATCGATGAATGTTTTGTTGTATATATTTTTGCCAAAATTTCATGAATAACAGTGAATACAGAGAAAAAGAAAATATTTGAAAATGGATTGTAGTAAAGATTGTCTAGCTCTTCTTGTTTATGGTTGAAAGATCCAATTGTGCAATATGTAGATGAATTCCAATAATACAAAAAGATAAATGAAATTAAACAACTTCTAAATAAATGGAAACATCTAAACATGCGAAAAAGGAAATAAATGGAAATTGGCATCTATGGATGTTAATGAGGAGCCCTGGTGGAGGAGAGGGTGTGTATTGAGCCTGATCCACAATGTTGGCTGTTAAGAAACCACTAGCTACACCTCCGGAGAGAGATGACACTGTCTACTCCTGAGCCAATTAGGGTGCTGTATAGCACCGATGAAACACACAACTTTCTTCTGCTTCTGTAATGCTTCTTCTCTGTACCTGGTTCTCCCCCTCCCCACTATCATGATCCCAATTCAACCTTAGGAACCCAGCTAGACCAGAGGGTGTACACTGGTACAGATAAGAGCTGGAAACTCAGGAAATCCCCAACAGATAAACCCATCTAGACCAATAATTCGAGAAGTGATACCAGGAGATTAAGGGGAAGGTGGGAGAGTGCTTAACTACTGTGGTGCCTGTTATGAATCCCTGTACCCACAGAGAATCGTCTTAAATCTAGACCCAGTTTTTGGTGCCTGATAAATTGGAAAACAGACTCACACAGAAACACGGCACAAAATGGGAAGATGGTGACAGATACATCTATTATCTCAGGATTGTCAAGGTTTCCTGGTTGAAGCTACTACAAACTGAAAGGCCTAAGTAAATGCCTTCCTTTAGAGCAGTAGTTTTCAACCTTCCTAAAACCGAGAACCTTTCATACAGTTTCCAATGTTGTGGTGACCCCCAATCATAAAATTATTGTTGTTGCTAATTCATACCTGTAATTTTGCTATTGATATGAATCGAGCAACCTCAGTGAAAGGGTCGTGGCCACTGCTCTAGATCCCATGTTCTTATTGTTTCTTCTGGCCTCAGAAACAGTGTACAATACATGTCTGATCTTTATAGCCAACTACTAGCTTCATTTTTGTTTGGAAAGTACCATCCCACTAAGACAGAAGAGCCCCAAGTGCTAAGACTCCTGCTGTGGTATTCCAGAACATGCTGCAATGCTTCTGCTTTCCAAGTTTCAGAGTAGCTACAGTGTCTGTTTATGCAATCGCAAATATGAATCTGTGACCACTGACTGCTACAGTGGGATTATTGTTACAAAGAGCTAGGCATGTTTGCTATACAGTAGAATAATTACTTGCTATGCCTCCATATCTTGTTTAAAACTTTCCTTATACTCTTTGTCCATGTTGAATAAGCATCACTCCTCATCTTCTCACAAAACATCTACATGCATACACACACACACACACACATATCCTGCAATGCAAGTGCAACTTCAGGAAGGCATAAAAAAAGGTGTCTTGAGCCTCTCCCAATCTTTTTCAACATCAACAAAATTGTATGCCTTTTGCTGTTGGAATTCAATATGTTCCAAAATCATCAGCAATAGTTTTTGAAAGTTCTCCAGGTGGCTTCATCAATTACCTGCTTAGTGGCTTTTGAGAGAGCACCAAAAAGCTGCCTGAGAAATGCTTCCTGGCATTCTCTCATGAAGAGCTTTGACAATGTATGACAATTCCTATTTATTGTATTTTAGTTACTCTTTTTTCATGGAACTTCATTAGGACTGACAAAAAAAAAAAACCCAAGGTAAGCCAAGAACTGAAACCAACCCCCAAACCTACCATGACCAATTCTCACTAAAGGGACATTTTCTGAGTGTCAGCTGGTAGTGGAGGCTGAAGCCGATGATGATGTCTATCCACATGAATTTTACAGCTCCTCTTTCAAGTTTGAGCCAAAGCTGATAAATGTGGTTCATAAAGGTAGAACAATTATTGTTCAGACACATCCATCTACTAAAACCATGTGTGTAAATAGAAGTATATGACTTTAGAAATACCTCAATTTAATGTCAGAGAGAAAATATTATCTTCAAAGTTACCTTGGTGATGCTACAGATTAGGAGATTGGCTTCTAACCACCATGGTGGGGTTCAAAACTCACAAGCCATTCCTTGGAAGGACCATCTGCTTCCTTAAAGACTTACACTCTTATATTCAGTCATTATGAATCAGAATCAAATTGATGACGGTAGGCATAATGTTTGACAATTAATGCCAATGGGATCACAGTGTGTGTCCTATGTGAATTATAATACCGTAGTGAGTATTATGACTTATCTTTCTAATTTCTCTAGGTTCTAAACCCATTGCAATTGCTACATTGAGACTCAAGGAAAAAAGTCATGATTTAATTGTCTGTCAAGGAAGTTAACAAGTTATAATACCAATGAGAAATTTTCAGTTTAGTTGCTTACCAAGACATGTTACAAAGTTTCAGGTCTGTGAAACGGTGTCAAAAGAAACATACCACTGCTCTAAACCTCAACCCAAAGGCATTCAGTTTAAGTTCCATGAGTCAAGAAACCCCTGTTCCCTGAAATAAGTGCCTAGTGCCACCCCATTCTAGTAAACTTCGGCCTGAACCCAAAAGTCACTGCTCCTCACTCTGCAAGTCAACCCCTGCAGGAAAACACTCATCCTAACCTGCTACATGTTCTGTTACATGCGGACCTCCTGTCCACATTATGGCTCCTGGTCATGCTGCTGCTCCTCTGATGCTGTAGTGTTATCAGCATCCAGGGGATTCATGGCAAGGAATTTTGGGCCCAGGGGGCACATGTCACTCGTGGTACTTACTAGTCTTGAGATCCTGCCTCCTGAATCCAATAGGGGGAATTTTCTACACACAGGATGGCACCCCTGAACAGGGGATTCTGCTCTCAGTTACTCACTGGTAAATCCTATCAGTATCCTCCCACAACTAGTGGGAATTAGGGAGTCTAGCTAGCAGAGCCATACTAAACGACACACTGCCCTGGCACTTATTCTCAAAAGAAACATCCGATTAAGACCAAGAGATGCTTGAACACAGACCCACTGACTGATGAGCTCAGACCGCCACACCGAGCTGAAAGAGATGTGTGAGGGTGGTGGTTTGGTGTCATCCGGTCAGCTGTGAGGGATATCACCCAGTGGACACTGGGAGGAAACACAGCTGGTTCCAGCCTATCCTCACAGAGGTCACTCTGTCGGAGCCCACTGTTGCCTTCACTGTTTCAGCCATGTTTTGAGGGCCTTCTCTTTTTAAGCAGCCCCTCTACTGGACCAAGCCAGGTGTGCTTCTACAGGGGTTCATCTGTCTTGGATGGCATGAGGCCAGGGTGTCCCTGAGAGACAAGGATGACGGGACCTGTGAAACCCTAAAACAAAAGTGGTCATCATTCACAGCATTCTCACATAAATGCTAGAGCAGAGTGAGAATCCTTAATCCACAAGCCATAATGGCATAAAGGCAGGCTGTACTGCTGCTAACCAAGAGATGGGTGATGCAAACCACGCTGGCACTCTGAGGGAGGGAAGAGCTGATGGTCCGCTCACATAGCGGTTACAACCTAAACCCCTCTGGAGAAGACCTCTGTGTGTTACAGGGTTGCCAAGGGTCACAGAAAAACCAAAACCAAAACAAACAAACAACAAACAAACAAAACACATGCTCAATCTGAGTATCCATTTAAAACGAGAAGCATCTCAATCAAAGTGTTCATACACTCACAGCTAACCAACGGAAGGGTAGTTCGAGTCTCCACAGGGTGACTTCAGATGAAAGGGCTCCTGAAAGTCTGTGGAGCACGCTTCTAACACTCATGGAAGTGTCATGATCCTGCATCTATTCAACTGTGAGAGATTTCTTTCTAAATATACATATTGGGAGGTAACCTAGATCCACCAAATCTAAACAGTGGTATAGTCTAGAGGATAATATAATAATAAAGCTGAATATTCAGAAGTGGGGCCTAGAGGCGCAGTGGACTATGGCTGCTACAGGCAAGTCGGCAGCTTGAAACCACCAGGCATGCTGTGGAAGAGAGAAGATGCTGTCGACTCCCCTACAGAGAAGCTGCAGTGTCAGACACAGCCCCCCCTCCCCCACTGGGGGGTCACCATGACTGGGGATCTCTTTGAGAGTCAGAGGTTTGCTTTGAAATTCTAACGTTCAGAAAAAAAATATATGGGTTGGAGATCAATATTGGCTTTATGCTAAGTGTGGTAATTCAATTTTTTGGGTTCACAATCTTTTCCGATCATACCTGTTCCTATCTGAGTATTTCTATTTATTCACCTGTTCATCCAAAAGAAAGTTGCTTTGAGTCAGGAGTATTGCTGGGATACAAAAGACCCACATATTCACAAAAGGAAAAAGAGAATACCTAAATTCTTGATAAAGTGTATAATGTATTGTCTCCAAGTAATGACATTCCTCTTATTAAGAGATATGATGTTTGTATAATTCCAGAGTGCAGTGTATCACTGATGAAAGACAGCTATTCTCTAGTTCTTTAATATTTCCTCTCCTTACTATTACAGTCTCTTTTATCTCTTTAATCTTGATAGACTTATATACGTTCATTTGTATAATTTAAGATCATTGGATGCATGCAAAACAAGATAGATAGCCCTTCAGAGACAGTAAGAAGCATAAAGATTCCTTGAGGGTACTGGAATAGAGGGGAGGGGAAGGGGAACTAATAGTAATGATAACTGTATAACACCACTTAAGGGGAATGAATGACAGAATTGCAGGTGAACAGATACATTGGATAGTATAGGATATAGAAAACAAAACAAAATATATAATGTATAATTATGTAATGCTGATAATGTTATCTTGATATTGTATATGATACAGTATACATTATACAATGTTATATATTACCCACATTACATATTATTCACATCCTGCAGAAATAATCAGAAGATATATGTATGTATGTGTATGTATATAATAGTAATAAGTATTACTGGGGGTTTAGGATGGGGGAGGAAGGGGAATAGAAGTGAGCTGATAGCAAAGAGTTCAAAAAGAAAGAAAATGTTTTGAAACAGATGATGGTAGCAGTTGTACAATTATGCTTGGTCTAATTGAATTAGAGACTTTCATAATATCTGTAAGAGGCCCGAATAAATGATTTGAAAATATGGTATTTACCATGGAGCAAAGGCTGGGCCTCCTACTCCCACCACCTGAGGGCAGTGATGCACCCCCCAAAAATATGGTATTTAAAGAACCTTTTTTTCTTCTGTGATACAATGTACTAGAACTATAATGCTGAGCACCTATTGCAGAAGCTATGAGTGACAGGGAAAGTCTAGAATATATTGACAAAGTCTGCACAAGGATTAGGCATCCATTGAATTCCTTCTGATCATTAATTAGGATGAGAATAATCTTGTCCTCAGATCGAATGCACTGGTAAATGCATTACCTTCACCCTTGTCTAACCAGTCCAGGGAGGGGTTGTCTCCCATTAGGGCTTGCTTGAGCATGTCATTGATGGGAGTCCCCAAGCTGGAGGTCATAGAGTCATCATCAGTCATGCATGACTGCTTTGGTCAGGGCCTTGAATCAATTTTCTAGTCTCTTCTGTTTAACACAATGTGTATGTACCAGTCATGGTCCCATTCCTGCTTCTGTAGTCCCACTTGTCACTGTGATGCAATGACCTGCTGCCACTCACGAGTTGGTGACAATGTTCCCTTTTGCATGCCATAGTTAAGTAGCTGCCTGGCTGTCAATCAGTGGACACCAGAGGACCTCTCAGTAAGGGTTTGTTGCATTGGGATGGGGTGTTTGCACCTTTGTCTTTTCTTGTCTTGTTCAAGACTAATTGTAATGTTCCTCTTAAATTACATTTGAAATTTAAGATTATTTTTTTACCCTAAAAAACAGGAATATATATACACATACAGACACATACTTTCCCCCCCTATAAAATCAACTGTACTATTAGAAACCAACACCACTTGGACACATTGGAGAGGAAGTCAGTGGTTTAACAGCTGTACTTGAGTTTATATTTAGATTTTTCTTATGTATTCAGCAGCCAGTGAAAGTAGGAATTCTTAATCTTCATTTGTTAGATGAGAAACCTAGAGCTCGGGACATACAAGTTACCTGTGTGTGATGACACAACTGAGCCCCTTATGCTACCAGGACTCCTTGTTAATGCTGAAGCAGAGTTAACCCCCAGACCAGTCTGCATGGCCCTCCTTCCATACCTCCACTGGGATGTGCTGCTCTCCCCACCCAAGAACATGGAGTCCCCTGGAACTGTCAGAGAGCTCCAGAAATGAAGGCTAGACCAATAGTTTGTAGAAGCATATCTTTCGTGATAACCCCTTGATGTCTTTATAGACTCTTCACTAAGACATGCCAGGGAGTTGTTCATCTGTGACAGAAAAGTACATAAAAAGCCTTAAATGCAAAAACACAGCAGTCTCTACCTTGTCAATTGCGGACACATACAAACAAAGAATCTCAGTCCTATACTTTACATAGGAGAAGCCGGTAATTTGGTAACACACACACACACACACACACACTCCTTCCATTGAATTTGTTTTGACTCACGGCAACCCTGTACAGTGGTTCTGAAACAATACATTTTTATAGGAGTAGATCGCCACAGCTTCTTCCTAAAAAAGCAGTTGGTGGGTTTGAATTGTGTTGCATGTGGCTAGCAGTCCAATTTTTACTCCTTAAATTCTAATAGCTATCTGTGGTCTTCTTGGAATACCCATCAAAGGAGGTGCCCTTCAGACTATTGCAGCCCTGGTGGTGTCGTGGTCGCACATTGCCCTCAGATCCAAATGGATGGGTGGTTTGGCACCATCAGCAGCTTTGATGGAGAAAGCCTGGGCTTTGGACTCTTCCGGTTAGAAACCCATGGTGGGTGACGAGGAGTCAGCCTTGGCTCTATAGCCGTCCTTGTTTTGATTTCTCCAGGACTAGGAAGGAATGCATTTCTGGTGGAAAAGGAGAGACTATTCCTTGGGCAAGAGTCAGGAAGTAGTCTCCTGATAACATTAAAGATGATGGTTGAGCATAATTTGAGGACAAGTTCCCTTTTGTCTATCACTTAAATTATCCTGCATTCGCAGGAAGTGCTAAAACTTGCGAACCTTGACATCTTACTGAGGAATGGTTACAAGAAATGATTTGTCTTCTTGAAGTGAAGGGGATGCCAGTGTCTTTCTCTGTATTAATCAGCATCTTCCGTCACCAGGTCCGAGCCCTGCAGAGACCTCCTTCAGGGTCTTGCTTGCTCCCGTGGATCTCTGTTTCCAGGCACTGTATCAACAAGATTCAAGATCCTTGACTATGCAGGGCCCTCTGCAGAGTCACATTGGGGCCAAAAATAAAGGTCCTTTTTTTCTTTTTTGTGGGTTGGAAAGCAAATTCAGGAACATCTGTATAAAATATAATTTTAATTAGACCCATAGAGGAACACAGCCTTGGTTTCTTTCTCAACTTTCTTAATTATGAAAATTAATTTCAGAATGCAGAATAACTTTTGCTTTACGGACGTGGACATGCTTATGGAATTATTTTGCACTGCCCATCAGGAAACAAGTCACGAGTGAAATTCCGTTTTGTTCATAAATGTTTGATCAGTCAACAAACTCTGAAAGAAAGAGGAGAATATTTTCAGGAATGCCTCCAATTAAAGCAACACAAAACGATAAAGCACAGAAATAAACTCACATCCAAAGGCATTTATAGTTTCCCAAAGTCAGAAAGGGCAGCCAGCCTCAATGGTTGGAACTGCGTGCATCTCTAGCAACACAGAGGTACGCCCTTAGAGAAGTAATTTCATTTGCTGGCTCTCTTTTTCAGTTGTTTTAATGCTAGGCATATTTCTTAAATGACAAGTATTATCAGAAAATGGTCAGTAACTGTTGAACACATCAGTAAATAATCTGAATAGACCAGATTTCTGCAGATTCTGAAATCAATGATCATTAAAAGCCTTTTTTTCCTGATGAGATTGGTGAATGTGTACAATGCTTTGTGTGTGTACAAACCTAGTCTCTCTTATCCCAACATTATCGACCCACAGGTTTATAAGTTGGGAAATAAAGGTAAAGTGACACCAAAATTTTCTTTGCTTGTCACCATAATATTAAGATGACAAACATCAGGAATCTGGAATATCTTTATCAACATATATTGATGGAGTCCACATTTTTTCATTCTCTGAAATTTTGACTCAAAACTTGGCATGACAAAACCCTGTATAGAGGATATTGGTGAAACTCATGTGTGGGCAGATTGCTACTGAAAGCATTTGATGCCACTGATCTATGAAAAGCACTTTGTCTTCTTTCCATTAATCCATATCCATTTCTGTGTTTAATGCAGCAGCAATATAATAGTCTATGTCACTTAGATGACATCTATATTGGTTTCTTATGCTTGCTCTCACAGAAAAAAAGTAAACACTGTGCTACTCTATTTTCTAAATCCTCATTTTGAAGCAAGTAATTTCTGAGTAACATTTTCAAGGGGTGTATTGTGTGTGGGGGTGGTGGCAGGGCTAAGCTACATATGCATCAGATATAAACAAGCAAACAAACAAAAAACAATGAACGACTATAGAGAGCCTGAACAACGCTGAACAATGCTGCCACCCCACTGTTGTGATCAGAGGAACAACATGGATAATTTACGAACCAACAGCAGGATGGCAGGGGACACAGTCTGTATTTTGGGCTGCTGTCATGATACAGAGTGCATAGGTGAACAAGCAGTCAGTGATGGCTTTTAGAGAACATAATATCCATAAAGAGTTTGTTAAGGTGTACTTGAACTTTGGCCAATAAGTAATAGCTGCAACACTGAAAAAAATGGTAAAGTTCCTTAGAAATTTAAGAATTACACATTCTCAATGCTAAGCAGAAGGTCAAGACACATCACCATGTCTATCTGTGCAAAAGTATTAATTGCTTGGGGATATGTTGTCATAATTCTATATATTTATACTGGCCAACTGAAGTGGAAAATTGAGATAATTCCCACAAGTGAGACTTGTATTCACTTCAATGATGTGAAAATTTAAGATGAAAATAAATCTGTATGCTATAATTGCCTCCATCTTTCAACATTCCTTGGAATGTTGACACAACTTCTGATGCTAGTCCCCGTAGTAAGGAGTGATTGCTTATCTTAAAGGACAATGCATTGAGCCTTATGGACACCCATGTCATAAATAGACCTGAAAATGGTAAGTATCAAAATCGTTTGAAGCAATGAGATAACAACATTCAAGTCATTGCAGCAAAACATTAACCAGTAATGACTTATGTACAAATAAAGCATCTGAAACATAGTCTGCCTAAACATGAATTCTTTCAAAGGTCATTGTTTCAAGTGTCCAAAGCAGCCAGATGCAATTTGGGGAGTAAACACCAGCAGTCACTTGCCACAGCATGTAGTTTAAAGATTTCTTACACAAGGTAAGCGTGTTGCACAGTTTTACAAGGGCATAAATATAATTTAATACTCACTGGTCTAAATTCCAACCTGATTTGTGACTGCTGACAGTGCCACAGCAGAAAAAAATAAAGGGCAATGAGGCTTCCCCAGGGGTCACAATGCTTAATTTTAATTGTCTGAATATATATATATATATATATATATATATATATATATATATATATTTTTTACCTGTTTCCAAGAAAGAGTTCCAGCGATTGTTTTCCCGTTTTCTTTGTATCACATTTCAATTTATGAGCATTTGAGACATATTACCCTAATTCCCCCTTTCAAGACTGGATAATGGACACATTTCTACCCAAATCTTGTGAGACTAGCTTCCCACTTCTGATCAAGTGAAGCATGCTTATATAAAGAGAGGCATCTTAATGTTCACAGCTCTGCTGCTTTTCTTTTTGGAATTCTAAGAATTCAGGACCAGTTTCCAAAAGCAATTGCTATAAGTAATGCATTGGGATTTGTAACAGAATATCACCCCTCCCCCCGCACACATACAATCATGTATATATATATATATACATATATATTCTTAGCACTTACACTTATGAGCATACACTGTATATACACATATGCATGTGTTAAGAATATTCAGTATTTGCTCAATAAGTATTCTTCGATTAATAGACTGCAGAATACAAGAAATGGTAGTATATCAATCAGGTCACCAAAGAGAATTACATTATTAACATTCATTAACTTTATAACAGATAACTTAATTGTACAAATAACCCAAAGCTATGTAATTACGATGTGATTATATTCCCATTTCTTTATGACAAAATGAACGCATAGTTCAAGTAACTGGTGCAAACAAAAAAGGAAACTATGAAATTAGGTTATAAATCAACTATTAAATACGCATTCTCCTTTGCAACTAAGTATGAAAGGATTGCTTAATTCTTCATGTTTTATAACAATTTTCTATGAAATGGCTTTTCTGGAATTGAGCCCAATAATGCTCTTGCTTTTCTCATGATAGCCAAAGTGATCTACATGACTCTGGGATGCTGGGATCATTGCTTTCTTGTTTTGGTTATGTTTATATTCACAGACTGAAGTAAATAGCCTTTAAGCCTTAGTGTGTATTGCCCGCATCTTTGTTTTTCCAATCTTCCTTATAAATTACTCCTTTAAAGGGAAAAGAAAGTAACCACTTAGGAAGGCCTAATGAGTATTAATTTTCACCCCTAAATATCTAGTGATGATATGACATTTGACTAAAGCTGATGAAGGCTTCGTTCTTTGTTTTATGTGAAGGACTTGTCCTAATGCTAGTGACAGTATCGATAGCTTCACATTTACAGGAAAGAAGAATTTTACTGGAGTTATTGCAATTCTCATTCAGTTTACTCAATTTTTAAAGTTAGTGTGGTAGATAATTTGTTTTGCTACCAAAATCATGTATGATTTAGGGTTTTAGAATTTCTTTATTTGAAAAGATGGAACTATTTTGAAAAATAAAATGTAAGGCTAATGTATTATGCACAGTGCAAAAGGGAGAGAGAACGACAACTACCAGATTCCTATGTGAGTGAAAGCAGTGTTACGAGTCCAAACTTATTTGTGGTATGTTTTGCTCTTAGGTGTCCTTGAGCTGGCTCCAGTTCATCACAGCACTGTGTACAAATGAAGAAAACACTACCAGACCCTGTGCTGTCCCTGTAGATGTAGACATTACCCTCTGAATTAATCCATGTCACTGAGGCTCTCTTTTTCTCTCTCAATGAACTTTACCAACAATCGTGCCCTCTGGGATGATTGCATGATGGAATTGCATTCCGTTTGACTTGTTGTATCAGAGAAAACATGTTTCCTAAGATTATAAACCAAGACATTCTAACTTCAAAATTTTAGAATTCTAACATGTCTATGCTGATTGCATTCATATTCATAGATTTTTGGCTTGAGGGTAACTCACAAAATTTGGATAAAATACTTATTCTATGGAAGTTATCCTATATTGCCTTTTAGTGAATTTGATGAATTGAACATTTCGATTATGACAGAAAGGGTCTTCAGGTCCTAGGCCATTTTGGTGAATGCATACATGGACAGCATGGTGAACACGGTGACTTCACAATATCATCTAGATAGCTAGATGACCAAGATGTCTGAAAATTAATCTAATGCCTCATGGTAATAATAATGGAGATTTTAAGAAACAAACTGTGTGTAACATAGAGAATCCATGACAGATAACCCCCTCAGGGCCAACAAGGAGAGTAGAGATACCAGGAAGATTAGAGGAGGGTGGGAAGAAAAAGGAGGAATTGAGCACAAGGACCCTTTTCCTGGGGGAAGAGTAGTGGAAAGAGGAGTGGTGACAGAGGACAATGTAAGATATGGAAAAATCATCTATAAATTATCAAGGGTTTGTGAGGGAGGGCAGGCTCAGGGGGGAGGCAGAAAAAGTGGGGAGCTAATATCAGGGGCTCAAATGGGGAAGGAATGCTTTGAAAATGATGATAGGCAACATGTGTTTTATAGGCTAATGTGTTTTAGCCTATAGGCTAATGTGTTTTATACATTGGAGGAATGCATGGATAGTGATAAAAAATGGAAAAGCCCCTAATAAAAACTATTTAAAAAAAGAAGAAAAAAAAAGAAAAGAAACAAACTGTGTTAGACTGGATAGAATGGAAATTCTATTGGCATGGAAATTCATACGTAGAGAATTTTATATACAGGGTCAATGTTCATTAGGAAAGCATCCTAAACCAATGCAGTACAAGCCCATAAATACGTTATTAGCCCATAAGTCTGATGACAATCTATAAAGTCCTCTTCAGCCTCATGAAACACATGCAATGAAATGCTTGGCAATCATGGATCAGTGGGGTGAAAGTCTTTGGATCCAGCGCTGGCAGAGGTCTCTATGCTTCTCTGGCTTCAGAGGCCTGGGTGCATCAGGGCAGATCCATGTGGCTTCTCCATCTCAGGGCACCATTGGAGTTCTATGTGTCTTGGCAGCTTAAGTGTCTCCCATGGAGTGTCTTGTGCTCAGGGATGTCTCACAGGAAGTGAGGAGAGAGAGCTTGGCTCACCTCCAAGGAGGAACTAATGGGATTCCTAGAAATCTCAGGAGAAAGCCATGCCGATATGCTCATTTGCTCATGCCTCATTTGCTATAACCTTTTTGAAAGACTAGACTCCACTCCATTCACACATAATCTTCTCAAATCCCAAATGGACACCACTCAAAAGATCACTTTCTAAAAAGTGCGTTTTAGAGTGTGGTATTAAAACAATAACTGTCGACTTCAGTGTCAAGTATTGCTCAAGCTTTATCATGTCTGGTAGTCTTGCATAAGTAGAGTAAGCATAAATATAGGATGATACTGTGACCTCAAATTAAGCCAAATGGATTTTCACCATTGGTGGTTCCATCAGGGTAAGCCTGTGTGGCTTCTCCTCTGGCACGTCTCACAGGATGTCAGCCTGGCATCTTTTCATTAGAGCATCTCCAAGGGACTGAATCCTGAGTCTCTCACCTCCAAGGGGTAAATACAGACAGATTTCTCAAAGCCATGTCCACACACAGGTCTCATTGGCTATCTCCAGATTGACAAACCAGAGTCCACATCTTCTCTCCCATTCTTCAAATTGACACCAGATTAGTGACTGCCATGCCTACTTTGGGGGTTTCTATTTCTAATGCCAGTGTTTTATTTTATGTCAAATCATCCTTGCTTTACTTTCTGGATTCTTTCTCTTTTTCTTCTATCCTTAAATTTGCGAAGTACATTTATCATCCAATTGTCAGACAAAGAGTCTGACAGAACTCTGCTGTTTTGTTTTAATGTATAATTCCACATAAATTCATAACCAAAATATGCATGTATAATTAAGTTGATAATTGTAAGAGGACTTTCCAGGGGCATTTAAAATACCTCTTCTATTCTTTCTATTTCCACTACATTGACCTTGCTTCCATTCCTCATTCATTTTCAGAATGTTCTGTTTGAACATCTGATTCCCTTAACTTCCAATTGAAATTCTTTTCCCCTCACCATTCTCACCCATTTGTGCATATTCTGTTTTCTTCACTTGTTGACAATGAGCAGACTTTGTACTTCGTCTTCTCATCTTGGACATCTATCTTCTTTGTGAACTACTTGAGGGCATGTCATTTGCTGTACAATAGCTTACATTTCTGTGTCTCAAAGAAGTATTGCATTCAATAATCGTTGCCACAAGTTTGGACCACAGTTACAGGCCTTTTTATATCCTAATATACATAGCACACTTTCAGAAGCAGAGTGAGGTTCAGGAAATAACTGTGTACATTTTTTCTTTAAATGATATTTCTCAAAGTTTTGGTGAAAGATTTCCCACCCAATTAGGCTTACAAGGATGTTTTGGGTGTATGATTAATCTTGAAGTAGTTTATGAAGTTGAATAATCAATTTCCCCCTTTTATATATGAAGAATAGGAGTCAGGCAATGATTCTGTAAAAATCAAATCTCTTCATACTGCTATGGGTCTTACTCGAAGTTCTGGTGATATTGTGAATTAGCAGCAAGGTCAGCAGTTTTATCCACTAGCTGCAGAAAAAGTAGAGTTGCCACTTCAGGAAGGATTTATAGACTCATGAATTCAGTGGGTTTTTTGTTCAGCATGGTTTCTAGGCTGTATAAGCAGTCTCTGCAATGTAGTTGTTCAGTGCTTTGGTATTCACCAGAAGGTCTGCTGTTCAAACCCATTAGAGGCTGCTCTGAAGAAAGATGGGGCAATCCACTTCCCTAATCCTGTAAACCCTATGGGAAAAATCTTCTCTGATTTACCAGATCTCTGTGAGTTTGAACCACTGCACTACCATTTTAAAGATGTATCTTTGTATTTAAGGAAACTGCTTAAAATCCCTTCACTGGATTATGACTTCCACCGTGTTTTACACTCAGTTTACCTTCAGGATCCTTTCCCATTGCTTAACTATATTATCTTTCTGGATTCAATGGTATATTTCAACTTAGAAAAACTCAGCTTCCCCTTGGGGATTTTGAGACTGTTATTCTTTATTGGAATAAAGTCTCATCTTTAGTCCAGAGAGCAGCTGATCATTGCTAAATACTGACCTTGAAGTTAGGAGGTGAATATGTCACCACTTCATCACCCAGGCTCCTTCAGCAATCAAACACATTATGAGGCTAAGATGTACACCTTAACATTGTTGTTGATAACAGCTTCATTCCATCTAAGGGTGACAGAATGAAGTGCTGCCGGGTTCAGCACCATCATCACGATTATTTGTGTTTGAGTCACGGGGACAGTTATTGTTCCATCCAAATCAGAACCAGATTCACCCAGAATGACATTCAGCAATGTTCCCTTCTATAGCCTAGGGTTTCCATTGGTTTATTTTTCAGGAGTAGATTCATAGAAGTTTGTTCCTGGTTCATTCTAACTTGAGTCTGGAAGTTTCATTGGCATGTGCCCAACAGAGATGTCTTTGTTGTTCTTTGAAATATCAGTGATATAGGACCCTGTACCAGGAATATCGAGTCACTACAGTATGACAAGTGAACAGAGAAGTGGGGAACTCAATCCTTTTAACAATCCACTAATCTGTATTTTAAGGAGCTCCAGTGATTAAGAAATATTAACTGCTCTGTTGGCAACCAAAAGGTTGGAGGATCAAATCCATCCAAGAGCACCAGGGGAGACAAATATGACAAATTGTTCCTATAATGCTCACAGCAGAGCCAACGTTGGTTCTTTCCAGAGCACATAGGGCCCCTAGAATCAAAAATCAAGAGCATCTAACAGCAAGAGGGTGTGGGTAGTGTCAGGAAAAGAAAATATATAAACACACCCACTTACATTTGAAATTTATTTTGGTTTCATATTGGAAGGAAAACTAGTGAGGAGAAAGAAAGGCGGCCAGGACTAGTTACATTGGGCCTTAAAGACATTGAAGACCTTAGTGGCTAAAGGCAGCTGTGGGACAGCACCACTTTACTTTCTTCCAAACTTCAAATGCTTACAGAACATCTTTTCACTCTGTTTTAAAATGTTATGCTTTGCCTTCTTAGACACTGGTTCAGACAGTTTCAGGGTGCATGGGGGAGCAAACGGATGGCTCTGGCAGCCAATGAGATTGACGTCTCAAAATAATGGGTTATCTCCACGGAGGCGGTGCACTCTGAATATCTTAATTGATGTGAGATTGACTGACAGGATGGAGGACCCTCTGCCTGCCTGCAATTCAGAGAGTAACTTCAGAATAGCATTATCCACTTAATCTCTTGGCAGCATCATTGAACTTGGTCAAAATGTCATGTTTGGTTCATATATAAATATAGTGTCCTTATTTAGTATGCAGTCAATTGATAGAGATGCACAGATGTTACATTTTCCATGGTCCCCACAGGCCTTGAACCAACTCCGAGTTAGTATAGAGTCAATTATGTTTCTGTTTTGAAAAGTTGAATCTGCTGGATGATTGGCCTTTTCTCAGAATTCAGTGCTATTTTAAGTAACCACTTCCTGAAATTAACATTGATTTTTAAAATTCAAAGATTAAGATGAACAACTCTTAAAGGAAACAATTAAAATTATTTGGAAAGTAATTTGAAGTGATAAATTTCATTAAGAAGATGATTTATATATTCTAATTTCTTTCAAATACTGTATGGTCAAACTTTAATGTGTTAGCTCATTGCTTTCCAAATTTTCATTACTGACCTTATGAAATGGCCATGAATTAACTTACTATTATTTGCTTCTGTGAGTGTATTTGAGTATAAGTCCATCCAAATATCAGACAAAGCACCTAATTTTACCACAAAAACTGCCTTAAAAATGACCACACACATCCACACACCACACCACACACATACCTCATTGGAGCCTAACTATACTATTATTTCAAGATTATGTGGAGATCTCAAAATCTTAATTCTGCTGTCCTTAAGAAGAACAGGCAAATGACAACATGGCCAAATAGAGAATGGTATGAGATCTAGCAATACACTGCGCACAAACAAATCTGTACTAAGTGTTGATACCTTTCGTTAAACACAGGGATTACTTTATTCCTCCCAGGGAACCACAAAGTACAAAATCTTCTTTATTCCTTGGAAGACATAACAGGTAATTACCCAAATTAGCAGGAAATGTAATATTTTAATAGCCCTGATGCATCCTTTCCACGATACATTATCAGTATATTACAATCTAGGTCTGAAAAAGAAGCTATAATGAAACTCATGATTGGAAAGTTATAATGTATTAAAATATTAATATCTTAATGGGAGATGTAAATTGAACCAAGTAATGTTATTGTGATAGAAGATATATAAACAGAAAAAACAAACATTCTAGAATCTGATGAACTTAATACACACTTAAAAAAGTAGAACTTCATGTAAACTTGTTGGCTGACAGTATAGTAATGAGCATGCTTGGAAAAATTCACTGAAAAAATAAGAGGCAAAATGAAATGCTTCGAGGTAATGCATCTAGTTGGTTCAGTATAAAGGTAATGTCCTTAAAAAAAATAAGATGAAGCTATATTTGAGAAGTAGTTTAGCTTGTTTTCCTTAAATAAATACTTTCAGTAAAAAGTGAAAAAATAGGAAGAAAACAATGGAATTGAAATAATAATGTCCTCATGCCTACAATTTTATTCTGTTTGTAGACAGGGTATACAGACCCTAATATAAATAAGGAATCACAGTACTCTGATATTAACATTTAAAACATTCCTTATTTGAGGAAACAAAGGGGAGTAAAAAGTACTATTACAAAATCATAGAAAATTTCATTAAAAAATAGAAAACTATGAAATTATTATTCCTTGACATAGAATCCCTCGAGATCAGTAGACTTTTGATATCAAGTTTCTACCCTTTGAATCCTGTCCTAAACAATCCTGTGCCCTTCCATTTACACCATGTCAAAATGGCAGCTTGGACTTGCTCAGGTAATTCAAATTAGGATCCTTTTAAACAGATTTTCTGAGTTTGGGCTACCAAAAAATCTGAAAGGGCAAAATCAGGCTTCTCGTGTGTGTGGGATAAGGTTGTCCAGTGAAGTGTTTCAGCACAGCATTGGCTTCCTTTGCAGCATGAATCTGTGCATTGTCCTGGTAATTTTTTAATTGTCATTTTCTGTGTTTGGATTTCAGTCTCAGCCTCTTCCTTGTTGACTGCCCTCCCTCTTCTGGCTCATCTTTGAGCTATTTCTGCCCTTCCTGACAACGCTTGGTTCACCCAAAAAGCAATTGTTTTAAATGGCGTGACATTCCTATGAACTTGTTGCAACATTTCAATAAGATGTCAATTTGAGTTTGTTTTTTATTTTGATATGAAGCCTTATTTCAAAATCAACTTTTCCATGGCACAAAATACCATTTAAAAATCATCCTAATAAGACTAAGATAAGTGAATTATTCAAAGAACTTGTCTGCAGATGCCTGTCCATTCTAGGCATGTTCAAACAAGGATGGATTGAATAAACCTGTGCATGTATGAATGGGAAATCTAATAGCAATACACCTTACACTTACTTTTATAGACACTCTTCTAAAAGATAGGTGATTGATTTTCATCAAGATACTAAGGTTAGTTTCTTTGAAGATATGAGTATACTGTCACAAATAGAGGAATAAGTAAATTGTCTTTAAGAAGAAAAAGATGATGTCTTAGTATATTCATTCAAATCTGGACACTTTTTAAAGTACTGCTTTTCACTTATCAATGACTTAATGAACCTGATCACTTTAGTATTTCTTGAATATAATGATATAATGCATTTTAATAAGTCCTTATATTATGGGATTGGAGATTATAGAAACATGCAATGTCCTCAAATAGACACTTTCATCCATATACCTCAGCAGAGAATTTTGCCATTGTTATTAGAGATAAATGAAGAGAGTTTCAATGAATTCAAGCAAATTTTAAAAAGAAGTCAAATTTAGCAATTACTTTCCCATGGATATTTTTTAGAAATGTAGAGATGTGAAATTCACATAAAATGTAGTTAATTGTTCCTCCAGATTCCTTAGCCCTCAAACCTGAACAATGGTCTGAGTGGCTTAAAGAAAAAAGGAGGGAAGTGAAACTGAAGTGGGCTTGGAGTCTTATCTCTTGTGGCAAACAAGTTCACTTCAAACAATAACATCACCCCCCCAAAAAATGCTATTAATGATTTGCAAGTGAAACTTGCAGTAGTATTTAGTATATTTAATATATCATGGAGCCATCATTCTCTCTAGTGAGCATCTGTCCCAAAATGAAGCCAACATACCTGTAACAGTTAAGGTATGTTTTATGTGAACATGGTTAGGCCAACAGTTTGGTAGCAATTCCCCAGGATGTGATCTAACATGCTAGATAATCAGATTACAATGGGATCTGCTATAAGCAGCCAATCCATTGTAAGTTGATTAGAGTAAAATGCAATATCCTTCTGGGAAGCACAGATCTAATGCACACAGTTGAAAGAAATGTCGGGGTGTGTCTTCTAATAAAAGTGAAGTTGCAGAGCTAATGATTTCCTTTTTGCTGGGTCTGGATTCTACTTTTAGCTACTTTTCTGACTTGTGGTTCTTTAGATTTAAGCCAGAAACCTGCCATATTGCTTGCCTGTCCTTGGAGTTGGCAGAATCCCGTCATCTTGCCTTCTGTCTTTGGACCAATTCACCTCTACATTCATCAGACTGTCCTCTTCTTGACAATCTTGGGTCCATTTGTCTCCAGCTGTGACCTGAATCCAGAGAAATTTCCATTTGAACATTTCACCCACTGATATGGAACTGGTCAATTCTTCAACAGGGAGCTAATTTCTTCATCTATTTAGGTATATTTACATATATAAGTATTGATGTTTTGGGTTATCATTACGGAGTTTTTTTAACCCCATCCAACAACCATCATTTTTCTTTCAGTCTGTGATTTGGCCAATTCTGGATTTTTTTAAAAAAAACTTTTTTTTGGGAGGGGGGCGCATCACTGCCTCTGGTGATTGTGGGTGCTACCCAGTGCTGCCCATGAGATCCGCTACTGGATTTGAACTGCCAAGCCTGCAGGCTGGAGTTCTGCACTCAACCACTTATGCCACTGGGGCTCAGCCCCAATTCTGGAAATTTTATGTATCTCCTTGGCAGCTCTTCAAGAAGTTAAGCACACACCTTCTTTATGATTCAAGTATTCCAATCCATTTTGGGGATCTATCAAAGTATTTGAAGGTGCTTTTTGATGATATGGAAATAAATATGTGCACATGCATGTTACTAGCAATATTCACAATAACTAAAAGGTAGAAGTGACACACAGTAGGTTTGGTGTGTGTCAACATGGCACCTGTAAGAAGATATGGGTGGAGTTTGGCTTCTCAATCAGGTTGCAACTTGATGACCTCATCTGGAGATGCCACCAATATAGCTCTGTAGCAGCAGACCTCTCTCTCTGCCTTCACTTTCCTGCTGGTGAGTCTCAATGAGACCTGCAGCTGCCCCAGTGATGCTTCCCCCAGCATGGGATCCCTAAGACCCCGCACCCATGAGCCTGCGAGCGCTCTGCATTTTGCATCCTTGCTTGCTGTTGTGTGAATCTGAAGAGGGATTGAGGGCCTACTATGGGCCTTATGAACTTGATTTGGACTGGACTGGGATGTTTTCCTGATACACAACTACTTGATAGAAAGCCCTATCCTACTTCTATCTGAGAGTCCCTGGATTTGTTTCTCTCTTCAGCCTAGTCCAACTTAACACAGAGCACAGTGCTACCAGGAGAAGATGAGTGGATAAAGTAGAGTGTGCACATTCCGTGGACTCTCACAATACCACAGTGTGTACAAACCTCAGAAATTAGACAAAGTGAAAGATGCCAGATACAGGTGACGCTTAAGCGATATCTATTAAAGTCATCATTACATTTCTGTGAATGCCGGATAATGTCGGTGACTCTGGAAGTTATTGCCTTGTCAGTAATAAATAAGCTCTGTGAACATGGTGGTCATTGGCTTCAGCATTAAAATTTTGTGCTGGAACATACATTTCATATGAGAAAAAATAATAAGCCACTTTTTACATAAATGATATTCAACTGAATATTTTATTGCTACTTAAACTATGTTTTGAACCTGATAAGCACAGGATTATGTTACTTCATGGAGCTAAGGTAAACCTCAGTGTTCCATCTGGCCCAAATCTTCTACATTACATGAAAATGTCCTAAGAACTTGTTTTCACGTTCTGTATTTGTAATTCATCACTATACAATTGGGTGAAGATTAAAGTTTTCAATATGAGGGAGAACAATATTAGTTGCCTGAGCTCATGCTGGAGTGGATTACCCATGGCCCCGCTGGTCACACAATCAGCAGTTAGCAACCTCTAGTTACTCTGTGAAAGGTGCGGCATTCTGGCTCATAAAGAATTGCAGTTTCAGAAACCTGCGGGGGCTGATCCACACTGTGCTGTAGGATCAGCTGAATCAGCTGAATTGAGTTGATGGTCCTTTCTTTCCCCCAATCAGGGGATTGTCCTACCTGTATCCTCCAAATGCCCCAACTCTTCCAGTTGGAATATTTTCTCCTCCACCACACCTTCATCCAGCAGCCTTCTGCAACCCCAGAGGACCCTTTCCCCTCGGGGAAATAATACCTCCTCCTGAAGCTTCCCTGAGTCTTGCACTTAACATGTAGAGTACTCCTCAACTCACGGTTCTCTTGAAACCGCCAACTGGTTCAAGTCATCTGAGAATAAACTGGAGAACAATATGAGTGAAAAGCAATAATATGAAAATCATTAAAAATTCTAGATATTGATGAGCTAGAAAAGCATTCAGTGCCTATGAAAGACAGCAGAAAAACAGATACCATTGATGACACACAGACTTCCAATATCAAAGTCAAGGAGCCTTTGGTGACTGATGGCCAAAGAGATCAGGATTTCAACGGCCTTCCTCAGAGCTTAAAGCTATCCACTGACAGTGGGGAGGGAGTAAGCCTCAAGGACAACCTTTCACCGTGGGCAAGACTGGAGCGTTTGCACAGATACAGGTAAGAGATTAGAGTCATGATGTACAGAATCTAGGAACAGGAATGAGAGTAGCTATGTCAGAAGGGTAGTGGGAAAGGGGGAAGAAGAGGAGAGGAAGGGGAAACTGATTGCAATGATAGACACATAGTCACACACACCCCTTTCAGGTGGACAAACAACAGAAACTATGGTGCAAGGGAGACAGCTGTCAGTATACAATACAAAAATAGTAATAATTTTTTTCATTTATCAAGGGGTCATGAGAATGGGGAGGATAAACTGCTACAAGGTCTCAAAAGAAAGCAAAGGTATAGAAAATATTGACAACATATATACAAATATGCTCTAACCAATTGATGCCTGGATTCCTGTCAGAGCTCTAAGAGCCCCAAATAAAATGATCTTTTAATAAAAAAATTCAAGTATCCAAGGATGAGATAAAACAGGCAATTCTAACCATGATCAAGCTGGAAGATCTGCCCAAGAATATGTTGGAGTAGCTCTTGAAATTTGTTCCTGAATCATTATCAGCAAAGGTTGCAATGGTACTGCAAAAAGACATTTGCAGGGCTCTTGGAAGAGGTCAAACCAGAAGTGAAAACAATTACTAGTAGCTCTGAAGAGGTGTCCAGCAGTTGTGGCCTAAGGCAGTGGTTAAAAGTGGTCTTGGCTTCAAATGGATGCATAAGCAGGTGTGGTGAAGAAAGCTGATCGTGCCCAGCTCACAAAAGATATAGTGTCTGGGGTCTTAAAGGCTTGAAAATAAGCAAGCAGCCATCAAGCTCAAAAGCAACAAAGCCCACATGAAGTACACCTGCCTGTGTGACCACAAGGTGTTGATGGGATCCAGTGTCAGGCACCAGAAATCTAAAAATTATATCATAAATGAGGGGGAGTACAGATTGGGGATCCAAAGCCCATCAATAGGTAAAGTGACATCCTCCTGCAGGAAGGGAATGAGCCAGCAAGGTACAGTGTGGTAACAATGAGGCATGCAATTATCCTCGAGTTCTCAAATGCTTCCTCCTATCTACTATGATGATCCCAATTTAACTTTACAAATCTAGCTAGACCAGGGGATGTAAACTGGAGCAGGAAACATGGGGAAATCAGGATAGATGATCCCTTCAGGACCAGTGATGGGAGTAGTGATACTGGGAAGGTAGAGGGGGTGGAGTGGAAGGGGGAACCAATTGCAGGGATCTACATATGATCTCCTCTCTGGAGTACAGATTGTGGGGAAGTGGGTGACAGGACACATCAGACTGAGCACGATGTGAAAAAGCAATCACAATTTGTAAATTATAAAGGGTTCATGGAGGAGGGGGAAGGATGGGGAAACATGGGGACCTAAGTGGAAGGAGGATGTTTCAGGGGTGATGATGGCAACAGATGGGCAAATGCGGTATGCATAAAATTGATGTATGTATTGATCGTGATGGAAGCTATATGAGCCCCAAAAATGATTTATAAAAAAGTGACCCTGGCTTTGGGGAATCATGTAAAATAATGTGAAGGAGTCAATGCACATGGAGTCAAAATCCCTAATGAGATCATGGATGTATAAACCAGTACTGACAACTACATTGCCCTTTTGCACCCTCATAACCATTGTGGAAAAGAAATATCCCAAGTTTCTCGATCTACATGAAGAATTGTGGGATGTCCCTGAATAAGAACTGAACTGTACAAAGAAATAAGCACCTCAAGAAGCACCTTGAAAACACAAGAGACAAAGTGAGAATATCAGAAATCCCAGGCCTTGCAGTGCAGAGACAAGTTTGTGTCTTTTGTCAGCCAAGTCCAGCTTGTTGGGTGTTGAAAATCTTCTGGTTGAAGTTGAAGATGTGTTTATGAGCGTAGGAAAGCACTTTAGGAAAGAAGCTGGCAAAATATAGCCAGCTGAGATCTTGGGCATCTTTGATTTGCTTCTTCAAGCTATGTCAAAATCCAAACAAGAAAATGAAAACGTAAATGAGAAGAATGAGGGAGACCTCTGAGCTCCCATGGAAACTCTGCTCACAGAACAATGGGGAAGGGTTCTTAAAAGGAGAAAGCAAAGGAGAAAGGAGAAAGAAGTCTTTAACAAAAACAGAAAGACAAGTGCATTACCAATTGGATGAAGGCCAGCAGCCTGGAAAGACTAGTTATCACAAAACTAGATTTACTTATATACTTTAAGAAAATTCATTAGCAGTTCTTTAAAGTAATTAGAATGTTAGATTACTCTGCCTTGCAATCCAAACAGTGCAATTCTCCTTCTCCTCCTCCTCCCCCTCCTCCTCCTCCTCCTCTTTCTGCTCTTTCTCTATTACTGTTATTTCTTTTTCTCTCTCTATTACTCTATCTCTCTCTCCTTCCCCCTTGCATGTGTGTGTGTGTGTGTGTGTGTGTGTTCCATATAGCAGTTTAAGTGTCATCTGGAGACTCCCATGTATGGTTAAAAGTAACAACAACACAAATTATGTGAATGTGTGTGATCAGAAGCCCTTTATATGCATTCATTTTGACTGTGATGCAGTTTCTTTGTCTGAACACTGGAACTGTTTAGAAGCGCAATGCTTCCTCCTGCAAGAGATTATAGAGACATTCTCAGAGAGAATTAAAAAACAAAAGGAAAAGCCGTGGGAAATATTTGACACTTTCCAAGCTTGGAATACTTAGAAATTATTTCCATTGGTGGAATTGGTGCTAAAATATGGAGATTAAAATGGATTCTTTTCACTGGGGAGGGGATGCTCGGATTTCCCCTGGGTAATGACAGCAACAGCAAAGACTCTGTGACTTTGGTGTGGGGTGCAGCCTGTCAACATTTTTTAACATGAGCAACACAAACTCTGAATTCTGTGGAATGTCAATCAAGATGGTTTGCATATGTAAAATTTGAGCATCTTTTTTTCTGTCTGCAATCTCATTGACTTCTCTGCCAAGTGCTCCTGATTTCTTCAAATTGTTTTTGCAAAGAGCACTGCTTATCTCAACACAGCCCGCAATGCTGCAAAAGGGCAAGATTTCCAGACCGTGCATGTTGTTCTAACAATAGAGACATATAAACTTTAAAAATGAAATTTCTACATGGCTTAAGAGGAGAAATTCTCAGAGGGAATGAAGATTATTAAACATGATTTTATATATATATATATATATACATATATGTGTGTGTGTGTGTGTGTGTGTGGATTATGTCAAATAGACACTAAGGAAGAAGTCATACTTGTCAGTCAAGTCGCAGCCTGATGACATCTCCTTGATGTCATAGCCTTTTCTGTAGGAGCAAGATGAACAGAAATGATTCGATCACTCTATCAGCCCTTTATCTTCTTTCTGACTGGGACTTCACTGGTACCCTGTGTCTATCACTAGAGACAGTCTCCCGTGGAATGTCTAACCCAAACCTCTGTCAGTAGCCTGCCATGCTTCCACCTTGGATCCTTGTGACTTTGTACTCACAGGTCTATGACCTTCCTGTTTCCTCCGCTGTCATGAGTCACCAACCTGAAGTTATGTGAGTCTGAAGAGGGCCCTGGCTTGGAGTGGATGTGTGGATTTGGGCTGGACTGTGTAAGGATGCCACTCTTTTGATTTAAAATGCCTCTTGATATATAGCTCTTTCTTATACATATATGAATGGTGTTGGAGCTGTTTCTCTGGACAATAAGTCTCACACAAATTTTATGCCTTACTTATGTTTTGAATCTGTGAATTTTTTGTATTTGTTCTCTTTTATTCTTCAGGAGCCTTCTTTACAATTGTTACAAGTTTTATTCTTCTTTTTAAACAAGAAACTTAAGTTCAGAGAAATAAATGTTATCTAATTAATAAACTATGCAGATCAGATTTAAGCCCACACAATTGGGAGGATAAACTTATTCAACATATAAACATGCAAGTAAAAAATGCATTTTACCAAGCCTTATATTATCTGAAAATGTAGTTAATGTAACTGTATATGCTGTAGTTGTCTATAAGTCATTTGTAAATAATAACTGAGAGGGCATAGCTGCTGATAAGTTGATTTCAATGTTCAAATGATACCAGTTTTTACACTAAGTGATGTGTTCTTTTTCCTCTAATGTGCTTAACAAGCATCTATTGAAGGTGAACTCCATGTTAAGCATTTTCTGAATTGCAGACATAGAAATGAATGTAACAGCAAAGTTCAATGGAATATGGAGCACATACCCATGTGGGGAGAGCAATGGTCACCACTCTTGGTCATCATACAAGGTGCTGAATATTGTTAAGTAGAGAAAGTGAAAATAAATCTGTGAACAGTATTCAGGATCGTAGACGCTGTTATCTAGCACTACTCTTCCTGACATATTATGACAACTATACTGTATTTAAATAAATGGATAACAAAAACAAACGAGAACCATGTTAAATGCACCTCTGGAATGCATTTATCTACAAGTTTAAAGATAACTGCTCAAAAACAGCTACATTGATGTCAAATATGGAATGTCATCTGCTTATCCCCAAACTTGACATTTCATTCAATTTATTTCATCTTCAAAGGAATCTTAAAGTACAAATTCTATTTCATGTCTTTAACATCATTTTATTCTCTCTCCTTAACCTTGAAAAATACTAAATTTTCTTTCTGATTACCAAATGAGAGCTTCTATTGATTTCGTTTAAGTCAGACTTACATTGAGGGTGATGAATGTGGAATAATTTGCAGATGGATTAAGTCAACTCTAAGCCTGAACTAGCAAAAGGCCATTATTTCTTACAAAATATGATAAGCTGTGTACCTTTTCAAAAGTACATTCATGGAGAATGTGTATTCATTTGAACTCTTTGAAATCATTTGATTTCTTTTAAATTTGCTCCTTAATTGATGGAATTTTGTGGGATTTTTCTTATACCATGAACATAAACATTACAAAGAAAGGTTAATAGTCATAATAAAATGATGTAATGATTTGGGGGAAAATAATTATACCTAACCAAATATTGACAAAACAGATTTTAAATAAACAGATATAAGCAATTCTTCACCTTCCCTGACATGACACTCATGGTGAAAGAGAGTCTAGCTAATGACAACAACAAGAAAATACATTTTAAAGGTGTGGTGATTGTGACTGAATGACACCTATTTCAGTACTGATTTTTATCTCCTGTAATTCTCAGACAGTCACAGGCTCTTGGGTCAATAATTACCTATCTTGGACTTCATAGAAGCAGCAAATCATCTATGAGTTCTCTCTAACCCTGAGCATTCAGCTAAGGACCTTCTGACCATATTTTAAACTAGAAAACTTACATATCTTAACTTTTCCCATAAAGTTTCCAATAAAATTTTCTAACAAAAATTTGTATGCCTGCATCTACCTCTTCATTGGTTTGATGCAAAAATTTGAAGCATTATAACTTGTTTGATAAGGTATCTAGATTTTTGTATTCTATTACTCCCAAAGATAAGAGATTATTTATATTTTTAGCTATAAATGATAAATTTGGATGAACTTTGAGTAACCCAGAGAAGGTCTATTTAAAAATACTGAAGGACTTATAGCATTACTTTAGCAACTCTTCAAAAACATAAAGCAGAAGAAAAAGAAAATGATGATGGAAACATACAAATTTGATTGATATAATTGATTTATGAAATGTTATGATATCTGTAAGGTTCCCCATAAAATTATTTATATATTAATGAAGAAATATATGCCCAAATAACTTGAAAAAATTTCCATACCAATAAAAAAATGAACATCAAAAGTCAATGTGGTTCTTCCAGTGATAGACCTAGTACACAGCAGAAGTATGAAATAGGATGAAGGGAGATTTTTGTACATTATTTTTTGAAGAATCATTTATTAATAAGCTTATATTCAGGGAATGGAAATTTGTTTGCTGGAAGCACTGCAAACTTGGAGACCTTATTGCTGAAGTTCAAAGTCTACAGTTTTCAGCATGGATTGCACCTAAACATACAGAATATAAATGATATCAAAACTTCCAATAAACGACATCTAATGAAGTAAGGGCTGAATTTGTAAAGGATCTGATCTAACTTGGATGCACAACCATTGTCTATGGAACTATAAAGAGAAAAAATAAAACTATGCAAAGGGTTTCTTTATAGGATTAGAAAGCAATACATCTAACATGCATTTAAGAGGATTAAGATAGAGCTGATCCTTGGTGTTTCCAATCACTCTACATGCTTATCAAAGCTGGAAAGCGTATACAGTAGATTGAGGAAAAACTAGGCCTTTGGATTATGGTGTTGGTGAAGAATATTACTGTAAATATTCCATGGACTTCCAGAAGAAGAAATAAATATGCCTGTGTAAATGTCTGACCCCATTGTCCTTAGCAGTACACATGGCAAGACTTGGTTTCATGTACTCGGGACTTGTTATGCTAAGGGCCAAGTTCTTGTAGAACATGAAACTTGGAAGAGTGGAGGGTCATAGAAAAACCAGGAGATTCTCTATGAGATGGAGTGACACACAGAATGCAACAAGGGACTCACCTTCAGCTACAGTTTCAAGCTTGGGGTGGAACCAGACAGTTTTCAGTATCCATAATTTCTAATGGGAAGTCTTCCATAATTCTTGTTTGTATTATATGATAATGTTCTCCCTTAAGGTACTTTCAAGATTTTTACACGTGCCTTATTTTTAAAATGTTATTGGAGTTTTATATTTAACTGTTTGCATCAGTTTCTAGAATATGGAATTGCTCCTTCAAATAATTGCAGCCAATATTTCTTCAATATTCTTCTGCTCATTGCCTTAATTTTTCCTAGTGTGACTCCAATTACACCTACATTGGACCATGTTATACTCTTGTACAGTTCTTTGAGCTTGTGCTTATTTTTAATCTCTTTATTCTGTGTGCTGAATAATTATTCTCTACTTGTCTTCAAATACATTGATCCTTATTCAACACAGACATTAAATTAGTTGCTAATATTATTGAATGCATACATTTACATTATATTTTCAATATTTGCCACTGATTTTAACCTGGCACTGTTCCTGTCAACACTTTTTGATAGCTTATATTACCTACTTTTGAGGTTAACTTGAAGTCCTTGTTTGTGAAACGTGACATCAAAGTTGTTTGGTTCTGTTTCCCTATTGTTGGTTTCAGATACCTTATTATTTTTTATTGCATCCTGGGGATTGTGGATGCTTACTTGGAGAAAACCAGCTTTCTCTCAACTTTCTCTTAAGAAATCACCTAATTGAAAGGAGGCATTAACTTGTCTTGATACTTAGCATTAGCTTAGTTTAATTGCCATCATTTTTTCCTCAAAGCTTGAGTAATGTGAAGTGGTCATTATTTCTAATACCTGGTCCTTTAAAGTTTCATTGGGGATGCCACAGTATTTTTAAGGTTTCTTGATGAGGTTATTTAGACTTTAACTTGAAACTATAACCTCCCTGGGACTGAAAAACTGTGGAAATCTGTATTCAGTCCCTTTACACCTTTAGATTGCTTTATTGAAGTATAATTAATGCACACAGTTTGTGTTACTCAACTCTTGGATGTACCATGGCAAGTATTCGCCTTAGAAGCAGGATGGTGGAATTTTGGACTCATTCTTAGGATTATCCTGTCTGTGGAGAGCACTTCATGCTTAGCATAGAAAAGGGTCCATGGACTCAAGGAAGACTGGTAGAGGGGGCTGCAGTAAGCAGGTGAATGATAACAATTGTGAGGATGCTGCAGAGCCAGTGTTTCCTTGTGTAGCATATCGATCAGGTCACTGTGAGTCAGCGATGAGTCAACATGACCTGATACCAACAATTGTCATTTTCAGTATGAACTGCATTAGTGTGTAAGATGGATACCAGTGAGTGAACGGTATACAAAAACAACAACAAAAAAAAACAAACCAGCCCTTACTGCTATCAGGCCAACGATGATCCATAGCGACCTTGTAAGACAAGGTAGAACTGCCCCTTTGGGTTTTCCGATGCTCTAACTGATTACAGGAAAAGAAGGCCTCATCTTTCACTGGAGGACTGGCTGGTGCTTTCAGACTGTTGACTGTGTAATTGGCAGCTCTATCACTGCCCCACAAATGTGAATCTCAGCTATCGTGATTTATTTTTCTTTTACAAGAAATTCTTTAGGTTCTACCTGTTCCTGGATGTTCCCCAGAGTTTTCAAGCAGTTGTCTTTCATATATTGTTCAGGATAGCCTGATAAGAACTATTCAATCTTTCTAGAATTTAGATGCTGCTGCACACTTTTAAAGGAAGGAAATAAATGATGTATGTCTAAGTTTGTACAGTTCTCATTCAATTACTATCAGTTTATCATGTTGGACAGATTATCAAATTTGATTGATATTTTGTTTTGGGTGTAGATGAACTGGACAAGGAATTTTATTTTAACCTGAAACAATCAAGAATTTATTCAGGTGTGTGTGTGTGTGTGTGTGTGTGTGTGTGTACAAAACACAATACAATGATTTTTCCCTTTCCAAGTACATCCTCATTTTTTGCCTGAAGGCTTTTGCATATCTCAGAAAACACACCCACACACAAAGGGTTTTCATAAACAGCAGGGCTATTGCAAGCACTTTGCTGGATGAATGTATTCTGAAAGTATAAAGAATAAAATTACATATATAACTGAATATGCTAGTTATGTCTAGGAGAGAAGAGTTATCTTAGATGCTTATCTTTGATTTTAAATCTAATTTTCATTTAAAAGTTTTTGTTAGAAGAGATGGGAAAAATGCCATTTTCTTTTTGGTAACTACTCTTCCACATTTTGATATCAAAAACATGTAGTTCAATCATTCTCAAACTGTATTCAGTACCAGAGAGCTGGTTTAAAAGTACAAAAATACACCGAGTTTAGATACTTGTGCCTTCATATGATTTTCTTGATGAAATTAAGATCTCATTGCTTTGCATAGATTGATGTTGCTTTATTTCTCTTTAAGAATTACAATGTTTTACTTTAGGTTTTATGCCATTGCAATAGAAGAAGTTCCAAGAATGTTCACGGATAATGGAATTTAAAGAGAATAGGATTTTTTTCTCAAACCTTTCAAGCCCCTTTCATATACAGAAGTGGTAAAGGCAGTTCTCTGACTCCCGGATATGGGTGAGTCTTAACTTTATAACACCTGAAATCACTTTTATGTCACCTTCTGCCACCATTCAGGATTTGGATTTTTATTTTTGTATCTGATCTATGATGTCTACCTCCTCCATGGGTTACACAGAGAGAGAAAGAAGGGAAAAACATGTAAAAGTTGGTGAAATATAAAATCTATACTTAACAGCATTACTGCAAAGTTATGGTCTTTGTTTTAATCAATTTGCCATGAATACATAGATGTGAGCTTGAGGGGAAGCATGTAAGATTCTCTGATTTTATTTTAAATGCTTCAATATATCCAAAATGATTTCAAAACAACAGTTTAGAAATGTGACACTAAAGAAAGCAGAGGCATCTTCAAATAATTTGATTCAACCATGAGGAATACATTTTCACAGCTGTCCTTCATTGAAGAATTTTTTAAATTGTCCTTGAATAGAACAATTCTCTCTTGAGATCTTTTTGGTCTTCTAAGAATTCATGACATTAACCAGATGAATCACTTTCTGGTGCGTGTGAGTAACTGTCATCATTGGGATTTGAGCTACCTTGAATGGCGGTCGTCACATTTCCTTGAGTTCCCCTGTTTGTATTGCGCCTGACCTGCCGGATGATGTGAGCTTGCCTCTTCTTCATGAAACATCGCCATGAGAATTAAAAACAAAATACATAGGCCGACACTCCAATCTACCTTCAGCTGTCCTAAAGGACTTTTCCACTGTTTCAGTTAACTACCTTACCTGGCTTTTATTTTCACAACCAGCTCTTTGATAAAACCTATGGGGGCATCAGTGTTGGCTTAAGGCTAACTAAAAACCTGAAATAGGCATATGTAACCTTGTGGCGTGATTGCAACCTTCAGTAACGATCACAACTCAGTGTAAATAAAATCAAAGTCCTCACAATGGGCAAATAGGTAGCATAGCTTTTAATGGAGAAAAGATGAAAGCTATCAAGGTTGTCATCTTGTCTTGATCCATAATCAATGAGCATGGAAGCAGCTGTCTAAGAGATGAAGCAACACATTGCATTGGGTAAATCTGCTGCATAAGATCTACACAGAGTGCAGCAAAGCAAGGATATTACTTTCAGAACTGAGCTGGCCCTGACCCAAACCATGGTATTCTCAATTGGCTAATATGCCTGTGAACGTTGGACATTGTATAAGAAAGACGGGAGAAGAATTGATACATTTGAATTATGGTGCCAACCATGAAAAATTATTATGAACTGACAAAAGAACAGATACATCTGCTTTAGAAGAATAGCTAAAAGGCTCCTTAAAGGCAAGGATGCTGTCTCATATACTTTGGACAAGTTGTCAGGAGAGACCATTCCCTGGAAGAGAACATCAAGCTTGCTAAAATAGACATGCAACAACAAAGAAGAAGAGGTCTGAACAAAATAGATTGACACCATGGTGGCACCCATGGGCTGAAGAGTAAGTGTGATTGTGACGACTGTACAAAGTTTCCTTCTGTTATACATTGGGACACTGAGGTTCAGCGCCAACAACATGAACAGCAAGATAGCCGTAGTTTTTTATCGATCAAAACAATCCTGAAGGGTGAGTGATGGAGGCGATAAGCAGCAAGCTCATGGCACTCATAAGTCTTTCTTTTGGAGAAAGGGGAGGTCTTCCTTCTACTCAAGTGAAGAGTTTCAGAAACTCAAGAGCGCAAGATAGTCTCCCCTCTCAGTGCAATGTGAGTGAGACCTGACTCTGCCAGTGAGGTGTCGTGAGCTGAGGATAATCAAGATGAATACCGGATCAGTGAAGGCATTGCTTACAACAATAATAGTCAATTGGGCTTTAATCATACATATCTTCTTAAAATACTCTTGGAATACTGCTTGAGTTGTTTTTCAGTTTGTTTCAGGCACTTTTTGGCTTCCAGAGTGCTACTTCATATGGTTCTTGCATGTTGCTATGTCCACCTATCCTGCCTGTTTCACACATGTGCAGCCCCCCTTAACTCTAATTGGCTAAACCATCCCTATATGTCTTGGTCTTCTCACTTGTCTCCTTGCTTTCTTCGACTAGACCTTTCCATTCTTTCTTAAGTCTTCAATTATATCCTCTTGTTTGTATATTTAAAATATCCTCTGCTTTCAATATTTTTATTTAAAAGTTCTCAAATCTCTTGGATCTCTGTACCTTGCTATTTGGTAAGCCACTACCATATAGTATGTCTTCCACACCTCACTGGAAGCTGGGGGAAGATCTCTGGATAATCAGTATGCCAAATGTCTATGTTTAGAAGCAATCCATTATTTAGCAATCCTTTCACCAGTATTCTATCGGGACCCCATAGCCTTTCTTAATGTTCATCCTGATGCCTCTAGATAAATTGACATTGTGAACACCTATCTCCTTAGAAATATTTTTCAAGTGATGTTGATATCATTCTAATCTCCTAAACTATTCAGGCTTCTCTATTTTGCATATTACTTCATCTTGCTCAATATTTTCATGCAACATTTCTCTTTTCTTTCTGACCCCTCTGACTTTGATTTTATTATTTCCTTCTTTACCTTTCTTTAGCTTCACAACTATGAGAAGACTTCCAAAAGTTCATGGAGAAATCGAATTTAAAATAAAATCATATGTAAACTTTGTTTTTTCTCAACATACACGCATACCATACATACTAAGATCCAGACACATCTATAAGCAATGAGACTGGACATTTAGGCAATTCCTAAACAACTAAGCATCTCTGAAATGTATCCATTTCAATGCACCTCCAAGAAAGATAAGTTTGGGAAACTAAAATAAATCAGAAGGAGACAAATCAAGGCTCTAAATTGAATGTCTAATGATGACCCCCAGAAACTCTTGGTAAAATATTCTTGCTTAATGTGTGAAATGAAGAGGGATAGTGATTGGTATGGTGGAGACGGATCCCAGTGGTGTTTCCTGGGCATTTTTCTGATAAAGCATCAGCTTATTTCCCCCAAATATTCTCGGATTAAGCATATGCTATTTTTTCTCATAAAAACAAAAAGTCAATCAGCAAATGCCTAACCCATTCCTACAAGCTTTTGCCATGAGCTCAACTCTTAAAAAGTCATGCCACTTTTACAATTGATTATATCACCTCCACTTCTTCAAAGTTATTGCTTGAATCTTGTTTTGTCTTCAGAACCATATTGCATAGCCATGTTTCATCCCCTGTTATGATTCTTTGAAGATCTGGTACAGGATCTTGGGGCCATTAACCAAGAAAGCTTATCCCATTGAAAGTTGAAATCTCATCTGCAGTTGAAATACGTACAATAGTTATGTTCCCTGTGGATCAGATTGTATGCTCAGCTTCCCTTTTCAAGTTAAAACTATGTAAGTTAAGCCAGTTGAGATGGCTAGTGTGTTGGTTACTATTTCTATTGTGAATTGTTCATCTCCTTCAATTAGAGTACAAGTAAGCAAATTTATTTTCCTTCCAAATTAATATAAATGGTCTAGCATTGCAGGCTTCACCTTCAAAACCATTTCACCCCTTCTCAAAATAAGGTCTTCATTTGCAAACTGCTGATTTGTAACATTGTCCGTAAACTTTTAGGAAACCTCAAGATTTTACCATTCTCCCATCCAAGCTTCAGCATAAATTTGATATTAGTTTGTGCTTTCATTTGAGAAGAATACACATTATTCCAACCGGATTATCTCAATCCTGCTAATATTCCATCATGTTTCAATGACTCAAGCATCATTTTAGTGTTTCAATCAAAATATTATAACACATTTGCATATGTTGATCTCTATGGAAAGCATCTTTGAAACCCATGCATAATTTCCACACATAATATGCATTTTTCATGAACATTCAAGCTATCCCTTTATGATTATGCTGTTACTTATTACATATACATGAGGAGTCTGAAAAGTCCTATCTCGATCTTTGACACATCTCCTGAGTAGTATGTGTACTCTACTGAACATACCTCTCACACATTCCATTCATAAACTTTCAACCCCTGATCACCAAATAAATATATAAATTAATAAATAAATAAACAAACTCTTCTTCATGCAAACAATGTGTGACTTTTGTTAGTGGGCATGGGTTTTCTTGTCTGTCATCTCTAAAGAACTGGTAGCCTGGGGGTCTTTCTGCTGAGGTTTTGGGTCAGTTCAACCACCACATTTCTAATGAGTAGCCAAGTACTTAGTGGTTACCTGATCAGTAATCTTTGTATTATCTTAAAGCACACAATTGGAGCATATGGACATATTTATACCACTAAAGCATTATCCATATAATTTTAGCACTGTACAAATAATATTTTTATCATTGGTGAAAGAATAGACATAAAAATGGTGCTTCTATGAGAAATGCGTGCATAAGCAAATGTGGTGAAGAAAACAGATGGTGCCCGGCTATCAAAAGATATAGTGTCTGGGGTCTTAAAGGCTTGGGCAAACAAGCAGCCATTCAGCTCAGAAGAAATGAAGCCCACATGGAAGAAGCACACCAGCCTCTGTGACCACGAGGTGTTGAAACGATCTGGTGTCAGGCATACAAGAGCTAAGATTATATCATTATTAATGAGGAAGGAGTACAGATTGGAGACCCAAAGCCCATCAATAAGTGAAGCAACATCCTCTTACAGAGGGGTTGCAGGGAAGAGATGATCCCGTTTAGGTACGGGGGCAATCATGTGCTTATGTTAATTTTATAACTGAAATGAAGGGGTGGAGTTGGACCTGTTAATCTGGAGATAGCCATTGAGTAGCTGATGAGGCTTCTGTGTGGGCATGGCTTTCACCTGAGACTCCTGGGAAATCTCATGGTATTTCCCTTGTGAAGATGAGAAGCTATCTTCCCCAGTTGTTGGGAGTTAGTTTCAGAGATGATTAACCACAGGCAACACAGAATGGCGGCAGCTGGGAGGCAGGAGTAGCCAGCCGAGAGCACATGGTTTTGCCCTGATGAAGACAGACCTCTGAAGCTGGAGTGGCATGCTGTTGATGGACCTGAGCCCTGGAAGCGAGGAGCCATGGGGAGACCCCTGCCAGCGCCAGAATTCTGCACCCACTGACCTGTGACTTTCTGAGTTGGAAGCAGACATTATAGACTGATTGCAGGCATATGGGTTAATATTGGACTATGACTTTGCACTGGACTGGATTGGGATGCCTTCTTAGTGTCACATTTCTTTTGTATATAAACCCATTCCTTATACTTATATGCATGTCTCTGAAATTTGTTCCTCTAGTCTACCCAGACTAACTCAAGTACAGTGTAGTAACAATGAAATATGCAACTTTCCTCCAGTTCTCAAATGCTTCCTCCCACCCACTACCATGATCCGAATTCTACCAGAAAGATCCAGTTAGAACAGAGGATGTACACTGGAGGCAGAAACATGGGGAATTTAAGATAGATGATCCCTCAGGACTAGCAGTAGGAGTGTTGATACTAGGAGGGTGGAGGGATGGTGGAATAGAAAGAGGGAACCAATTTCAGGGATCTACATGTAGCCTCTTCTCTGGGGCACAGACAACAGAAAAGTGAAGGGACACATTGGACAGTGTGTAGTATGAAACAATAATAACAATTTGTAAATTACTAAGGATTCATGGGGTGGGGGAGGGAGAGGAAGGGAAATATAGGGAGCTGGTATTGAGGGCCTAAGTGGAGGGAAGATGTCTTGGGCATGATGATGGCAATAAGTGTGTAAATGTGGCCTGCATACAATTGATGCAATGCATGGGTCATCATGGGAGTTGTATGAACCCCCAATAAAATGATTCATTAGAAAAGGGGAGGTGGGGGAAGGAGGAGCTTATATCAAGGGCTCAAGAGGAAAATATTTCTAAATGAATATGGCAATGTGTGTACAAATATGCTCGATACAGATAATGTATTGAATGTTATACAAGCTGTAAGAGCCCCCAATAAAATAGCTGAAAAAAAAGGTGCTTCTCTGTAAACAGGTAGCCTTATCCTTTGTCATTTAAAACACTTCATGTTTATATGTAAATATTGAATAATCTTATTTCTAGGACCACTCTCGCTGCCATCCGGTTGCTACTGAATCACAGTGATCCCCTGATCACAGAGTTTCCACAGTAGAGAGCCCAGTCCTTCACCTATGGACCTGATTGTCATTTCCAACAGCTGACCATGCTGATCACAGCCTGATGTGTCACCGCTACACCAGCAGGGCCCCTCGTCAGAAGACGAGCGATTAGGAACGAGGCTTCAGAGATGTTGCACAGGGACCCTAAACCGCTACGATGCTGGTGCACATGAAGGACTTGGATGGCTGATCTTTTTGATTTTCTATCTCTCTTCACAAGTGAGTTTTCAAGTGCACTGAGAATGATGAGACCATATACCTTTGCACATTGTCAAGAGTGACTAGCCTGTGCCCCACTGTATGCTCACTGCAATAGGGAGGAGGTAAATACTGAGGGAGAGCACTTAATTGTTTAAGCCCTAGCAGCGAGTCTTCCATAATTCTTGATAATATGCTTCAGATTACTTATAGAAGCATCTGCCAGTGTGCTCAGTCATCTGTCATTATATGTAAGTGGGCTATCACCCAGTAGGACTAAGGGTAGGGCTACAAAATGAAGAGTGATATATCTGCACGAAGAAAGCCCTGCTTTCCTTTGCCTCACTCACCTGGGGCAGCACAGTCTTTGCAGCGTTTCACAAGATGCCTTTCCTGAGCGCACAGACGTTGTTCTCCGTCACAGGCAGTGCTTGAACAACTATTACTGCTTTTTGCTTTTGTCTTTATTTCCTAGAAATGATTTTAAGAGCAGCTGTTGTTAGGTAGACATTGCAGTGTTGACTGATACATCAGAGAGGTGGTAAAAAGGTAAGGCAATGAAATCTGCAAGAGACCTTTTCTCTATAATGCAAATATGTATATTTTCTGATTTGACAGAAAGCCTTTTGACTAAAGCCAGTAGTTCATGATCTATTGAAAAAGAGATGAGAAATGGCTACGGGGATTTAGCAACTGCTCTGTTACAGGAAGGTCGTTTTTAGGTCACCAGAACCTTGTTTGCATGATGTGTTGATGCAGGTGACCTAGGGAGGCTTTCAGCTTTATGAAGAATCCCATCCATGCAGGGCCATTTAACTGAGCTGAAATGGGAGTAACAGCCTCCTAGTTCCCTCAAAAGTACATGCATTGTCCCAGGTATCCTCACACTTCAACTCCCTGAAGTTAAATTACCTTGAATGGTGTCACAGTACCGGCCCTGTGGAGACACCACAATAGCAATTCATAGTGAAGAGGAGAGATTTTATAAGAGAATAAGAAAACGTGACACAGATAAGGTGGTCCCCCCCCATATATGATAGGGGTTAAAATGAACAGAAAGTTTATTAAGAGTGTTGCAGACTCCAACTGAACTATTTTAACCACCCTTCACAATGGAGGGGTTACTGTCATTCTCATTCCTTGGACACATTTATATGTCCATATGAAGGACATATAATGTCTCACCTCATGCTATAACAGGAGTCTCAGAGTGAAAGTTAGGTATTTGACGAAGGGTCAGATGGCTTACATAAGTGAAACAAAGTTATAATGATTAAAATTACAACACAAATCTATATGAATCAAACCAAGATGGCTGCTCAGGAAGTTGAGTGTTGCATGCTTTTTGGCAATACAGCTTTTGGAAGTACGTGTTCTAAACTACACACGTTCTTTAAATTAAAAAAAAAATATGGACTGAAGCTATTGAAGTTGGGGTTTTGAGAATTAAGATAGACTAGGAACCAGTAAATCTTCTTAGCAGTCTTAGTCTTCTTTCATTCCTATTCCCTCTCTTACTATTCTCCACACACAAAAATGAATGAGGCAAACCCATAAATCCAATAAAAACGATCCTTAATCTGTCTCTCTTTTAGTGTGCTTATAAAAAAAGGCCAATAGCTTTCACTGAAATATGATATGGACTGAAGCAGAGCTCTGCACAATTTCCAGGATTTGCCTTGATATAATCCATCCATTTCATTCAGAAGCAGGAAATACAGAAGAGGAAGTTAATTCATTCAGTGCATGAACAATTCACATGGGGAATTTATTTTTCTGGGAAATTGACTAATATGAATGTATCCCTGATAGACCATCCTACAATTGCTTTAGTTTACTGAATTCCAGAATCCCTACCATGCATGCCCTGGTTGACACTGGACACTTCAAACGCTCCATTTTGTAGCTTTCTCCTCCTCCTCCTCCTTCTTTTCTTCTTCTCTCAATTCCAGTAGATTCATACTTCATACATTTCTTATTCTAATTACTAGTAGATGTTTACAGCAGTTTCTTCTTCTTCTTCTTCTTCTTCTTCTTCTTCTTCTTCTTCTTCTTCTCATCCTCTTCCTCCTCCTTCTTCTAAATCAAATGAGAATTTATTGTGATAATTTGCTTAGACACTTCAATATGAGTTGTTTATTACATTTAAGAAAATCTATTCGGTTATGTAGTTTAAAATTTACTTACAGCAATCCCAAACTTCAAACTTTTTTAGCTCAGGGGGAACTGCATCATGATGTGGCAGCTACCTAATCTGGTGTCAATCTGAGAATTAAGAGTATAAGGGTGGAGTCTAGCCTGTCATTCTGGATATTGCCAATGAGACCTCTGTGTGGGCATGGCCTTCTCCTTGGAATTCTGGGAAATGTGGTGATTCCTTCTTAAAGACAGAGACACTATCTCTCTCTGTTAACTTCCTTGGAGTGTTTTTACTGACAACAGTTGCTGTCTGAGAGACTTGACTGACAAGGCTGGCTCCCTGTGAGACATCCCTGAGAAGAAGTCACATGAACCTATGCTGATGGAACCAGACCTCTGAAGTCAGTAAAGCCACATTAAGACTCCTATCAGTGCTGAGATGCTTACAAGACCACTGGATCCAAAGATTTTCTACCCACTGGTCTGTGATCATCCTGCATTTGGCTTCATTGCATAGGTTTCCCGAGTCTGAAGATGGCTTTATAGATTGGTATCAGACTAGTATTGAATTTATGACCGTGGACTGGACTGGCTTGGGATATTTTCTCAATGGACAATTACTCTTTCTATAAAACTCTTTTATATGCATATGCATGTTTATGAATTTGTTTCTCTAGTCTACCTGGACTACTACACATTGAAGTTTCCAGAGACTTTCAAGTGCCTTGAGGTTTGTTAAACATTAGAAATATTAGAAATAATTAAATAATGAATTGTGTCTTCATCCTTTAATTTTAAAAACATACTTTTGTTGTTGTTGTTGTTGTTGTTGAGCCTGGACTTGATCTCATCAACTTTTTAAGACAGACCACATCCTTATTGGCGTGAGTGGGACTATGAACATACTTTTTCATTCTTCCTAGAGTGATGGAATTGGTGCCAAGTGAAATGCCTTTTGTCATGAATCACCAAAACCACCGTCATCAAGTTGATCCTGACTCCCAAAGACCTGATATGGGGTGTCTGAAGCTGGAAACAAGACAGCTTCAATTTCCTCGGGCAGAGTTTCTGATGGGCTGTAGCACTTGACTTTGTAGTTAGCTTCAAACACGCACCTAATAATGGCCTGAAGACACACACGCATGCCCCCCCCCACACACACACACACCATTTCCTGTGTATATGTGCATGCATGTGTGTGTCTTTTTAGACATGCAATAGACCTTCAAAAAGTACACCAAGAATGGTATTAAAAGGTAATGGAATTTTCCCACAAGATTTTTGAAGTCTCAAGCACATGTGTGTACAACTATCAGTCTCAATCTTCAACATAATGTGTCTATGACAATAGAAAAAAAATCTATGATTCAACTTATGTGTGTATCATTTGCTAGTGGATATGGCAACAAGGACTCTACAGTATCCCTACCCTAAAACAAGATCCCAAGGAAGCTCTGGAAAGCTGACCATCCTACCCAGCTCTCCCTGTTTTCTCTTGCTGAGTTGGGTGTCACATCAATCTGTTGCAAAGGGATGGAAGTGGGTGTCCTCCTTCTCCATGGCCATGACCCACAGGGGAATTAGCAGGCACTGGACTGTGGACATGTGTTCTGTGTTCTAAGCTCCTGTGTAGCCAGTGATTCTGCAATGGGAAGACCTTGGCTTGAAGTCTTGCAGACCTCCCGCGTTGTCTTCTCCAAGGCCTTTTCTCCACTGAGGAATAACCCATAACTGGACACCACAGTGAAGAGCACGCCAGGGAATCTCACTGCCAGCTCACAGAGACCCTTTAGGACTGGGTAGAATGGCCTCTGTGAAGTTCTGGTGGATTCAAACCGCATGCTTTACACTTAGCAACTAATGCATCATCATTACAGCCCTAAGGCCCCTTCAGGAAATCATAGGCACAATTATTTCTAAGATTTTGCTTTTTGTATTTTAAAACCTAGGCAAATGAATGATCTGAAAACAGGAAAAAAATGAGAATCTAATTTCTGCATAATACCAATTTTCACTTAGTTACCTGGTCTTTGGAAGCTAGCCCTGTCAGTTAGTGAGGAGTGGACAGATATGTAATAAAATATGTTCTTTGGCATATGGTTGTGCATACAAGTATGAGTGTACATATATACTCATAATAAAAATGAAAAATTTACAAATGTATACAAAGAGATGACAATGGCTTAAATCTCTTAGATCATTCTGTTTCTCAACACAAAGACAGCATCATATATCAAAGCTGTGCCCTTGATAAGCTGGTTTGTTTCTGTGAGATGCTTTTGAGTAGGTGCTGATGCAAAGTTCTGCAGACGGGCGCTGCAGAACAAAATATCTCCTATTTTGGCACGATGTTCAACATAAGTTCTGCGTCTGAGCTCATTGTCACAGCTATGGAATCAACCCATCTCTCAGAGAGATTATCTATTTTTGACTGACCATAGGCATCTCCAGGATCTGGTGTCCCGATCACATGTCCAAAGTCCATGAGAAGCTTCACCATTCTTGCTGTATTTCTTCTAGGAAAGATGTGAATCCAGTAAAACCTGAAGTTATCAAAAGTGGAGGGAAACCCAGAGGGAGAGCTATCTTAGGCATGAGTGACTGATATTGACCATGTTTAATTGGGTAATCATATGGTCCACTATGCCAGCAGTGCAAATAGTGGTCACACTTATTGTTAAAAATATGATTTCAAAATCTGAAGTACAAGGCTGTCAATGGTAGGATAACATCCATAAAGCTATATGTAAGACCAGTTAATATGACTATTATCCAAATTTAGGCACTAACAGCTAATGCCAAAGATGAGGAAATTGGAGGTTTTAACCCACTTCTTCCATCTGAAATTAATCAAATATGCAATCAACTTGCATTGGTAATTCCTAGTGTTTGGGGACTGAAAGTAGTTACTGATTTGCTAATGTTAATGTCTGCATCATGATATATCTTAATACTACATAATAATAAACTAATGCTGCAAAGTAAAGCTAGATTGAACTTTTCAAATGCGTTGAGAAAATTAAGCATAGAAAATATATCCAATTCACTTTATTTAAATGGATTGAAGTTTAACCACATTGATTTCAAAAGTTTATACTGAATGCTCCATAAATATAAATATACATACATACTCATTTATTGAAAGTGATTTACAGTTTGTCTTTCAGTTACTTATAAAACTATTTGTCAGGCTGCAATTATACATACTACATCAAGAAATATAACAGTGCCTCATCACATATTCAAAGGTCATAAAAAGCAAAATCCTTCTGATTCTGGAGAGCATACATAGATATTTAGAATAAAATATGCTACAGATATCTTTAAATTCTCCTCCAGGTTGTTTATCCAGTCTATCTCATCCAGGTAGACCTGCAGATATAATAATATGCACCCCAAAAAAAAAAAAGACCGCAAGAGACAACAAAACAACACCACCCATGCACTGATGATGGAAGAAAGAGAAAAGTCTGTAAATAGTTTAAGGACCGTCTGTTGTCCCTTAGGGGTTGTCACATTTTTTTCTGTTTCTATTTTTTCCTGTTTTAATGTAAGACAGCATTGTCCAATGTGTGTTGCATGTTATATTTTAGTTTCTCACATGTAGGGTAGCTTATTGGAATTGTTTTGAAAACACAAACCACTGCTTGGAGCCGTCCATTGTGACCCGTCAAGGTCCTGCTTCTCAGGTGGGCTGAGGCCTAGAGGATGATGCACTTTGGCTTTGTTGTTGCCCTTTCAAATAAGGGGCATCCTAAGGTAATTGGTGGGTTATGGATCTCCTTCTTTGGGTATTTTGGCTCCTTAACTGGTTCATATTGTCCTACATATATATCATACTAGTATGATTATATATCACAGTGTGATATATAATTCTGACTCTAATTAAAATGACTAACATTTACTATAAAAAGCAAAACAAAGCAAAGCAAGACCAAGAATTTTTTTAAAAGAATATGCCTCATCTGTTTCCGTACATCAGCTATATAGAGGACCCAATGCTTGTATATAAAGATCAGTTTCTATCATTAAAAGCCAAGATCTATGAGCTGATGTTTTGCTGTTAGGTGCCCTCATGGTGGTTCTGACTGATAGCACTGCCAGGCCACCCACCATCCTCCAGAGGGTGCTTCTGTTGGAATGCATCGCTGCAGCCATGGTGTTCATGCCTCTCACTGAGGGGTTTCCTCTCTTTTGCTTCGCCTCCATTTGCTGAGCATGAAGTCCTTTTTCCAGGGACTGGTCTCTCTTGCCAACATTTCCAAAATATGGAAGATGAAGTCTCACCACCCTCATTTCCTAGGAACATTCTGGTGGCACTGCTTCCAAAAGAGGTCTCTTTGTTCTTTTGGCAGTCGGCCATTACTTCCAGTAGTCTTTGCTAGCATCAAGATTCAAATCCAGTCATTTTTTCTAGTGCTGCGAATTCAAGGTCCAACTTGAGGAGATTGAAAACACCATGGTTCGGGTCAGGAATACCTCAGGCCTCAAAATGTTGCTAATCAGCCCCTGAAAGAGGCCCTGTGTGGCAGATTTGCAATGCCATGCATAGGAGAGCTAATAATGAACAGCTAAAACACTAAGTGCTAGCCTGCTTTCAGCTGAGAATGTTGTAATAGGACATCATGATGCTTTGAATCTTTTATGGTGCTAAAAAAGAAAGTGATACTTTTATACTAGGCAATATTTCTTCCAGCTCATAGGATAGCATTCTTTGATCACAGAGAATACAGCATTAAAAGTCAGCTGAAGATAGACATCGGGCCTCCACTCAAGTACCCCCTCAATGCAAGTATACTTTGTTCTATTAGATTGGCATTCCATGATGTTTACCTTCCTGACACAATCACTGAAGACAAATATGTGCATAAGTAAAAGTATTGAAGAAAGGTGATGGTGTCTGGATATCAAAATATATGACCTCTAGGGTCTTAAAGGCTTGAAGATAAACAAGCAGCCATCTAGCTCAGAAGCAACCAAGCCCACATGGAAGAAGCACGCCAACCCGTGTAACCATGAGGTGTCAAAGGTATCAGGTATCAAAGAACTAAAGATTATATCATTATAAATGAGGAGGATTAAAAATCAGGGTCTCAAAGCCCATTTATAGGTAACCTGACACCCTCTTACTGAAGGGTGACAGGGAATAGATGAGCCAGTCAGGGTACAGTGTAGTAATGATGAAACATACAACTTTCTTCTAGTTCTTAAATGCTTCCCCAACTATCATGATTCCAATTCTGCCTTACAAATTCAGCTAGAATAGAGGATATACACTGGTATAAATATGAACTGAAAAATATGGGGAATCCTGGATAGATGATCCCTTCAGGATCAGTGGTGAGAGAGGCAATACCAGGATGGTGGAGGAAAAGTGGGGTAAAAACTGGGGACCGATCATAAGGATATACCTAGAATCTCCTCCCTGGGGTATGAACAGCAGAGAAGTGGGTGAAGGGGAGACATTGACAGTGTAAAATATGACATAGTAATAATTTACAAATTATCAAGGTTTATTGAGAAAGGGGGCATCTGGAAGGGAAGAAAAAGATGAGGAGCTGATACTAAGGGCTTAAATAGAAAGCAAATGTTTTGAGAATGGTGAGGGCAACAAATGTAAATACATGCTTGCTATACAATGTATGGATGTATGGATTATTTTGAGTTGTGTGAGTCCTCAATAAAAAGATTTTTTAAGCCAGCTGAATCAATAAATTTGGGAAGCACTTGCTTTAATAATTCTCAGTGTCTTTAAAACATATTTTAAAATATACTTTTGTGCATTGGACAGATTCAAAAGCATGGTTTGTAGTATTTTTAAATGCTCCTGACCATGTTTTCTCCCCTCTACCATTCCACAAAATGCGTTTTAAGAAATGCTGTTGTAGTAAATTTCTCATGGTTCATGTTGACAGCCAAACTTCATGTTCAGACATTGGATTTTGTCATTAGACCAAAATAGAGCTGTGTTGTACCTAGTGTTGTATTAACCAGTTTCCTAAGACCAGAGATTTGTACTGAGTTGAACCAGTTCCCCCAGGGATAAGGCAGTGACATTGGAACAGCTTGGTTTTGTCAAATATGGATGCCTGTGAAAGATAATCAGAACATGGACAATTACAGATCAAAGACCTAGAATGGGATTCTCAGGAGAAGCAGAAGAAGCCTTTTTGAGAATCTAATTCAGGAGATGAACTTATGGCTAGAACTGTGGAGAGCGACACATATTCCAAGCAGTGTAAACAACTGACACATGTGAGCAGGATGACTCTGTTCCTCCACCTGCTACTCAAGAGATTTCCTTGCTATGCAATGGAAGTGCTGCCCTTGTTTTCCAAGAGGGAAATTAAGTTTCTAGCAGGGCATCACCCATAATCTTCCCACTTGGGTTATCCTTCTAGTACACCCGTATTTTCTTTTTTTCTTTTTTTTTTTTGTGGGCATCACTGCCCCCTGGAGTAGGAGGCCTAGTCTTGCTAATGGAGAACTGCTGCTGAATTTGAACTGCCAACCCTGTGGGCCGCAGTCCCACACACAACCACTACACCACCCGTGTTCAGCCCTACACCCGTATTTTCAGTGTTGATTTCATCACAGTTTTGCTTCACTACCTATGACTGAACTGGGAAGACTAAGTTCAAAGCCCAAATAAAACTAACTTATGATCACAGAAATGCCAGTGATTTATTTAACAATGAGAATTGGGAGAACTGTAGCTGCCCAGAGACCAAATGTAATCCTTTGCGTCCTGCATTATTGACCTATCTGAGTGTATCCAAGGAAAACAGGCAGTAGTTTGAGGACAGACTGGTAAACAGAAACCACGCTGAAAGTGCTAGAGAGTGTTGGGCTTCGAAAGAGGACCACCATTGCATTAAAAATGCCGGTGATGCCATCCCCTTAAAAAGAAAGGTCACTTTTGCTTTTGGCACAATACCAAGTTCATCTTCTATTCACTACATTTATTCTTGGATAGTATTTTAAGTGACATTTTAAAATATCCAGTAAACATTAGCCTTCACCTTTCATACATTTTGTTCAGCAATTAGGGTTGACAACAGCCTTGTTTTGTAGGGAAAGAGTTTTAGATAACTTTCCAGTCTTGCTGACCTGTGAACTACCCAAGCATTTTCTTCTTTGAAGATAAGTTTGCATATCTTTGTTGTAACAGGGTATGCTAGGTAGAATATTGAAACAAATCCAGGGAGATACTCACATGTGTATAAAAAGATCTTTTTATACAAAAGCAATTGAGTATTGATTAAACGTCCCAGCCTAGTGCAGATCAAATTCATAAGTCCGATATTAGCCCTTATGTTCTGTACCAGTCTATAAATTTCTCTTCAAACTCACTAGACACATTCAGTGATGGTGAATATAGAAAGATCATGGGCCAATGTGTATAAAATCATGTGGATCAAGTGGTGGTGGAGCTCAGTGCTGGTAAGGGCTCCATGTTTTTCCTTTGCCTCCTAAATTCTGACTGCCATCAGCGTGTCTCCATGTAGCTGGTCTGCAAGAATGTCTTTCTGCGAGTGACCATGAGTCCCGCCTTCAATGAGCTATGTATCTCCTTGCACCCCTCAAAGAGGCCATCAAGCTGTAATGTGATTGACAGACTAAACTCCAGCCCTTGACTCTTAAGCCTCAAATTGACTACAGTTTATGTAACTACCACACAGGGATAGGTATGCTAAATTTCTTGGGAGATAAACTGAGTCAGTAGGTAGCCTGATCATGATTTTCCAAAAGGAAACTAAAAACTTGAATCTCAAGGGTCAGAGAGAAGATCGAAGTAAATATTTGAAGTCTTATGTATAAACAGAGTTTGATGCTTTAAAAATGGAAATAATAAAATAAAATGTACAAAGAATAGAATATTGAAAAATATTTATGTTTACTAAGCTTGCTGGGAAAGAACATGATATACTACCAAGAAGTCAAAGAAGAAAATAAAGAGGCATAACCCTGTAGTACTGTACTTTTTGAGAATTTTTATCTGTCTATCTGTCAACTGTCTATCTAGTCACATCTGTATGTGTGTTAAGCTGTCCCCTGTAGGTGTAAACTGTTACAGAATACTACCTGAGATGATTAGAATGGACTGATAAGAACTTTACCCTGTCTGTGGCATGAGGAAGCACTTTTCTCTGCTTCAACAAGGGGAGAGTAAATTCAGAAAACCCAAGTGGGCTCACAGAGTACTGGTGTCTTTTATGCTAAAACAAGAACCAATGAACTGTCCTCAAGCCAATTCCAACTACAGCAACCAATCAGACTGGATCAGATTGCCTGTGTCAGTTTCCAGAACTTGTAAAGCTGTGTGTGCATGAACAGCATCCCCTTTCTCTTGTAGAATAGCTGGTGGGCTTGAACTACTGACCTCAAGGTTATCAGGTGTACTCATAACAAACTTAGCCACTAGGGCTGCTTTTATGCAGGCAAATCCAAATTAAATAATCAGACACTTCACAGAAAGTTTACTGGTGAGATATCTCCTCACGTCAACATCCTTTGATAAAAGTTTGTCATAATGGAGAAAACTGAAGAGAGATCAAAGATACTCATGAAAAAAAAACTGACTTTTACTTTATGCTTCTGATTTAATACTACTTACGCAGAAACCTGAGATACTGGCTTGTTTGTGATTGCACAGGCGGCAGGAATGTGATTTTGAATTTTCAAAGGAAATGTAAATTGATATAATCTTGGCCAAGGCAAACGCAAATCCTGAGAAGACGAGCGTGGTGCATAGCGTCGCTCCATCATTCCAGACTCATGGCTCTAGAACTCTTTTATTTTGGAAGCAATGGCTAAGCATTATGGATAAACTACTGTTAAGAGCCATTGAGTCAATTCCAACTCATAAGGACAACATGCACAATAGAATGAAACACTGCGTGATCCTCTGCCACGTCCACTGCTGTTCCTATGTCTGAGTCCACTGTTGCAGCCACAGTGTCAATCCATCTCATCGAGGACCTTCTCATTTTGTGCTTTCACTCTACTTTACCAAGCATGATGTCCTTATCCAGGGACTGATCTCTCCTGACCACCAATCAAAATCACGTAAGATGAAGTCTTGCCATTCTTGCTTCTAAGGAGCACTTCAGTTCTAATTCTTCCAAGACAGATGAGTTTTCAACTGTTCATGACACTTTCAATTTTCCTCTCCATCACCACAATTCAAATGCATCTATATTTCGAAGGTCTTTTTTATTCAGTGTCCAACTTTTACATTCACTGGAGACAATTGAAAATACTATGGCTTGAGTCAGGTGCACTTTAATCCTCAAAGTACCATCATTGCTTTTCAATATTCTAAGGAGATGTTGTGCAACAGATTTACCTAACATCCTAACCTCTTGACTGCTGCTTCCATGAGCATTGATGGTGGATTCAACTGAGAGGGTTTGAAAAATGACAGTAAAGGGTTAGATGGGTGTGGGCACCACCTAACAGTTGAACACTGAGGTCCTGATATCTTTTGCCAGAGAGGTACCACCCCAAGATATACAAATAGGTAGCAATAGGACTTTGGCTAGAGAGAGTAGCCTGGCTAGAAGGAGTAGGTTACCCTCAACTGTGATGAAATCAGTAAGTTAGATAATGAAAGAATTATTTTCATATTAGTCCCGTGCTATGTGGCAGAGATTCACTTCACTGACAGCAGTCCTACATGACAAGTCCAAGAGACAAGAAGGAGCATTTTCACAAGGAGATGTTCTTGAGGATACATTTTTGAGGGTAGTCAGGAAGACTGAGACTGGTAGGAAAATGAAAAAAATCTTTTTGAAACATTTGAACATTAGTAGTGGCATACAAAAGAACAGAAACTAGATTGTACATTAATTAATTAATTAAAAACTGATGGTCTGACCTCTAAATCTTTACCCAGTTCACCATATGTTTTAAGAGAACATTTATTTAAAAAGAGAATATTTATTTAAAAATTATTTACATTGCAAGAGATAATGGAATTAGAATCAAGGACAAATAGAGCTTTTAAAAAACAACAATAAAATTATTGATTTTAATAGGAGTCAACCATAGAAAAGCAATTTTATAATAAATTTTGCCTGTAATTATTGACCATCTAGTACACATGCACTAGGCACTGTGCTGTTTGCAGAATAGAAATGTTCAAACAGCAAACACTTGAGAAAGTGCTGTTGAAAACTACAGATTTCCTAAAAAGCTTTCTGAAAGGACTCTATTGGATGAGAGCCTGAGAGCAATTTGAGGATTTCTAGATGGGAAACGTTACACTGATTGCATCATAGACCCTTCTGACTCACAGTAACCTGATTGCTGGGAAAGGGCAGGGCTGCCTTCCAAGGTTTCCAAAGGCATCACCTTTGGAGAGGAACTCTGTTAGTGCCATGTTTTAAGAGTTGGGCCCCTGTTGGCAACATCAGCAGTTCAATCCATCAACCACTCACCCAGAGATACTGAAGCTGTCTATTCCTGTCAAGATTTGCAGTGTCAGAATCCCTGTCTAAGAAATCACGGTGGGGAGACTTTATCTTGTTCTTTGGACATATTGCCAAGAGAGGCCAGCCCCTGGGAAAGGATATCATGCTTGGTAAATTGGAGGGTCAATGACAAAGAGGAAGACTCTTGACAGGGTGGACTGACACATTGGCTGCTACCATGGCCTCAAACATTACACCAATTTAAGAGGTTGGACAGGCCTGGACAGAGATGGGTTCTGTTGTGTCCAGGGCACCTGTGAGTGGCAACTGATTGACAGCACCCAACAACAATTACCAACGACAACAACAATGTGCATGGACACAGACTGCCACACTGTCCTCCCTTTCAGCTTTTGTGATTTCCTGAGCAGATCACCACAGTGCCCCCAGGGCTTTGTAAGAAGCCTTAGAACAGAATGCAAATAAGGTGAAATTGAAATCAGATTTATTTAAATAGGCTTAGTTCGTTTTGCAATACAGTGAGACTTCCACAGGCACAGGGATGAGAAATGTCAATTTCCCAAATTAACCAGTGAGAAATTATCCTGATTATTATTCCTTGGATAAATATTTGAACAAATATTATACTTGATTCATTTCCATTTTTTACTTATAAGAATTTTTGTTGGCCAAATACTGCTCCAAAAAAAAGCTTATTTAAAGCAGAAACTTTGTATTAAAATGATAAATTTACTTAAACATTTGCTACGTCAAATTGAGAGTTGAACCACCAATTAGAGTGGCTTGAGAGAATAGACTAATCTCAACTGTGATCAAAACAGTAAGTTGGATAATGAAAAAACTGTGCCCATAATAAGCCCATGAACATAAACAAATAACTGAAACACTTAGAGTGCACAAAAGCATTCTTTGAAATCATGATTGAATTCGTTGATTTTAAAACTTTATGAATCAAACCAACCAAGCAAATGAATATGCCAAAAAATCCAAACCACTGCCGTGATCTCAAGTGAGCAAATTTGTAACTTCTGTGGTAGTTATAGAATCCTTTGTCAATCTGAGGATTAAGAATGTAGGAGTGGAGCTAGCCAATGAGACATCTGTGTGGGCATGGCTTTTTCCTGAGAATTCTGGGAAATCTAATTTTTCTCCTTGAAGATGGAAGACTTATCTCTCTCTGCTCACTTCTTGTGAGACATCCCTGAGGAGAAACCACATGGCTCTACCCTGATGCAGTTAAAACCTGGATCTGGAGAAGTCATATGGAGACACCAGCCAGTGTTGAGATGGTTACAATGCCACGGGATCAAAAGACTTTCTACTCATTGACTTGTGATCATCCTGCATTTAATGTCATTGTATATGTTTCATGAACCTGAAGAGGACTTTATAGATGGATATTGGACATATGGGTTACTATTGGACTTATGGGCTTGGACTGGATTGGGTTGGGATACTTTCTTAGTGTATAGTTACCCTTTATACCAACTCTCTCCAACACACATATTGGTGTTCATGGATTTGTTTCTCTAGTCTACCCGTATTAGCACAGTTTCCAAGACCAACTCTTTACTGGAGCCTCCCTCTTTCTCATATCCAGTGGCTAGCGGTTTTGAACTATCAACCTTCGAGTTAACAGAACCCAACCCTAAACCATAGCACCACCAGGCCTTCTTTGAACCTTATCAATTTGTAGTGTCAATATGGCAATATTGAAATTCTTATTCCAAAATCAGGAATTTCAACTTTCACTCATGTTCAAATGGGAAAAGAGAAGTCCCCAAAGAGTCAGTGACTTTATCTAGTTTATGAAGTTTCAAAGACTTGGTGGCCAACAGGAGAACTGAGGCCTTGGAAGCACCTTTCCTCTGCAGATCACTGATTGAAGCTTCGCATATTTATGGGATGTGATTTTCTTTTTCCATTAGCATATGATATTAAATCACTCTCTTCTATAATCATCTTTAAGTTCAGGACACAAACTATATGCAAAATATATCACCATGGTCAATTTTCATAACTACACTTGTTTACTATTGTTGATTTTGATATTTCCATATTTGAAACCATTTTTCCAAAATGCATAATCACAAACACAGTGTAGGGATTTTCCCTTGACTATATATTCATTCGTGATTAGAATACCTCTTCGAAATTCTGGAAGCATATTTGAATCCTGTCAGAAATAAATGAAGAACTTCAAAGAAATACTTCAGTCTTTCCTTTTGTAGCTCTTTGAAATGGATGATCCTTCCCGGCAACTTTCAACTCCCATGGAAGAAGCCCCAGGATTGCGTTCTTGAGTCTTCACTGAAGTGCCGGTTCAGATACAATTGTGCAAACACTCCACACCCGATATTCACAAAAGGACTTTGTGAGACATGCTATAATTTTTGTATAAGTTACAATTAAAAACACAGGAAGGGGATTTGTCTGGTGAACGATAATGCATTCTTTAACAATCTATGATTTGGGTTCTATGATCTTGATTGCCTAAAAAATGCAGTAATGTTCTTGCATAATTGTTCTGCAATTTTGGGCTTCTTTTTTGTACACATTTCAGACTATTGGTTTAGTTCTAAGACTGTAAATATGGTATAAATCAAATCCCAAATCATCTGTATATGAATATTATGCTAGAAAATTTAAGCATTGGTACGCTATGTTTTTTGTTTGGTTAATCAAAAGGTGTTTATTTCAGATACTTTGTTACTAGATTGCTTTACCAACACCAACTATAAAAAATTTTCTGACAATTTCAGCATACAAACTGATATTAGTAATTGGAATACTTGCCCAAATTTGTAAGTAAAATGCTAAGCATGGAGTTTGCTAAGTTTCATTTCAGAGTTTATGGAGTTCCCCTTAACAAAATCCATTGCTTCAATACATATATTAAATATATGTGCATATATATGTATTTATATCCTATTGATTTTTTTGTGTAAAGTGAATCTCAGATCAAATCAGTATCACATAATAACCTGTGAGTGAGTAATGCACATTTTAAAATTTGGTACATGGATATAATTTTGTTTTAAAGTGTGCACATGGTATCCATACTTATCTGTCTTTGACTGCATAAGGCAGACTGTCAAAAATGTTAAAATGAGTCCAATATAATTCTTTTTATGATAATTTACTAATTTCCTCCACCTCAAAAATATTTTTATTTTAATATTTTACAAAGAGGTTCTGTGGTAGTTACATAATCTCATGTCAAAGGGGTGTAGTCTATTCTACATAGCCAATCATATTTTTCTTTAGACAAGGCCTTCTCCTGTGGATTCTCAGAACTCCTGTCTTCCTCCCTGGAGATGGGACACACACTCTCTCAGCTATTGACAAGCACATGAAACCACACTGATGAAGCCAGATCCCTGGAGCTGGAGAAGCCACGTAAACACCCATGGCAGTGCTGAGACGCTTGCACGGTCACCTGATCTGTAAGACTTCCCATTCACTGGCCTGCAATCTTCCTGCATTAGTCATTATTGCATGTGTGGTGTGAGTCTGAAGAGGAATTTATAGACTGATGTTGGAAATACAGGCTAATATCAGACTTAAGGACTTGGTCTAGACTGGGTTGGGATATTTTTTAATATATAATAATCTTTTATATAAAGCTCTTTCTTATATACATAGGGTGTCAATGAATTTGTTTTTCTAGTCAATTCAGATAGCATAGATTCTGTGCAAAATAATGAATGGTGGTAAAGTTATAGATACACACACACACACACACACACACACATATATATATATATATATATATATATATATATATACTTTGTTTAAATTCTAATCCAATACATTAAAATTTACACAGTTGCTGAGAAGCTTTGTTCCATAGTGACCTAACTGCCAACCAAAAGGTCTTTGGCCACTTCATGGGAAATAGATCAAACTTTCTGCTCCCATAAAAATTAATAGGCCCAGGAAACCCACGGGGGTAAGTCTACCCTTATTTTAGCATCACTTTGGGTCAAAAATGACTCAGTATTAGTGACATAGCATTACATTACAAACCCTTCACTATATATTTTCACCATATTCTGCCATCTCATTTTCCCAACTAAAGAATATTCTAGATACACATTTTTGAACAGTTTTGTTGTGTTCTACCAAGTTAATGCTACTCACGACAACCATGTAGATCAGACTACAATCCAGGCTCCTCCAGGCTGTTGTTTTTAAGTGAACACATCACCAGATCTTTTGTCTCACATGAACAGTCTATTATTTGGGGACCATGGACCTTTCAGTTACCAAATGAGGAACCTAACAAGTTGGCCACCAGAATTTTTTTTTTTAACAACATACAATGTGCTAAACTTTGAAACGTAACAGATCAGGAATACACACTAAATGTGGAGGGTGAAAAATAGCTGTTTCTTAAAATATAGATAGAGAAAAATGAGAACAAGCCAATGGCACATGGTTAAGAGCTAAGTGTCTGGCTGAGCCCCGGTGGCGTAGTGGTTATGCGCAGGACTGCAGCCCACTGGAATGGAGTCTCAGTTCCAGCAGCGGCTCCATAGGAGCAAAGGCTGGGCCTCCTCCTCCCACCACCAGAGGGCAGTGATGTCCAACAAACAAACAAACCCCCCAAAAGGTGTCAAGGTAAAAGAAAAAGTGACATTACCAACAATAAAGAAAGCATAGTTGTTTTTATTTACTGAGTTTATTGCTAAATCTGGCTGGAAAAGATGGGATTTTCTACTCCCATAAAAACCTAGTCTTCACAAACCTAAGTTGAACAGGTCTTGCATGCCCTTGAAGCTTTCTGAAAGTGAGAAAAGGCTGGATGACTGTGAGTTTTTTTATTTATTCCCCTCGAGATTGGAAAATGAAGGAGCCCTGGTGCTGCTGCTCTGGGCCAGACTGCAGACTTCTAGCTGGAGGTCACTTGTTCAATTCCCCTTGCCACCTGCTGGTAAAGGATAGGCCTGTCTTCTGCTTTGATGTGGATTGATGGCCTAAGAGGGTCCGCATGTGGACACAGTGAGTTGGAGTTGACTCAATGTCTGCAGGTTTGGTGTTTTGGGTTTTATTGCAAAAGTGGAGACATGAGGGGCTGAATTGCATGATTTCATCTCCATAGCTACTTACACAAAACTGCCTGTTCTATAAATTTCCAAGCTCCGTGCGAGGTGACATCAATTGGGCAAACCTTGCCTTACCGGAACTGGCCACAGATCAACAGGCCTGACTTTTGATAACAGACAAGGAAAGAAGCTAAATGATGAAGAAATAAGAGTGATACCTCCACAGCAAAACAAAATAGCAGGCAGCATTCACAAAGAGAAAGGAGGCCATTATGAAAAGGTGCTTTAATTTGAGGTACATTAACCCAGAACACATAAAATCTCAGTGAAGGAAAGATATCAGGCTATCACCTGAAGGCTGTTCTTCTTTTCCACTCTTAAACAACAACGCCACTTTTCCAGTCATTGAGAAATCTTTCCTGTTGATTAGTTATTGCTCACCTTTCTAAAATTGGTCTTTAAAATGACTGTGGGCTTTAATGCAGATGGAAGAGCGGTCATTGTGAGGATCTGTTCAATGCCTGATAGGCAGAGCAGTCGGTCGTGGGGCTGCCTGATGGATGTGGTGTTGATCTGGAGAGCAAGGTGAGTCTTGAGGCCTGTGCCTGGAAAATGCAGTTTGAGCTAACTCCTTCAAGCAGATGGCTTTCAGATAAATAAAGGGTTCTTTGAAATACTCTACTAATAGTCACGGGGCGACACTGTTGAGTTGTTATTTTTACAATGCCTGTGCAATTATGTACATAGGAAATCTCATTTAACTTTCAGCACAATTGCTGAAGAGTTTCTGACAAAGTGTTTCTGACAAGTGTACTATCACTGATTCTTGGAAAAGAGTGATTGTTCCACCAAATTGTTGATTATTTATATAAACAGTGGTAAGGAGAAACCATTCGCTACTCAGTTACTGTAGAGTGGAAATATTACAAGACTAAGCTAACAAGGAAACTGAAAATGAAATGGTTAAGAGAAAATGCTGCAGCGAAAAAGATTCCGCTTTAAAATAAGCAACATTTTTAAGTTTTAAAATGCAATTAGCTAAAATATCAAAGCTATGCCTTCAATCACCATCAAAAGTTTCTTCATCTTGATAGACATCTCCAACATTTTCAATCACATGTACAATGCAAACAGCGCATGTACTCTCACTTTCTCTCATTTGCTTTTGGAGCATATAACAGCTTTCTTTCTTTTAGTCAAAACGTATTTGTTTGATGCTTGTTCTGTGTCAGACAAGAAAGCCTGATAGGGCAACAATGCTTGATTGCTAACTCAAAGAAAGGTTAGTGGTTCTAATTCATCAGCTGTTCTCTGTTGGAGCAAAGGCTTCATTGTCTGTTTCAGTCAAGATAGAAGAGTAGAGATCAATCTTCAGAGAGAGTCACAGGATTAATAGTGTTTTAGGATTATGGCAGAGAAGGTTGAGGGGTAACGGAAAGCTAATAATTTCATGAGTAAAAGAAAAAAGAAAATATTCCAAATTTAATTTGGTGAAGATTGCACAAATCTTTTAATATGCTTAGACCACTTAATTGTGTAAATATGTGCATTATAAGTCAATATGATGGTTAAAATTTTATAATTCTCTCTCTGTGTGTGTGTGTGAGCCTAGCTACCCCAATTGGCCTGTTCTACTCTATCCTAGGGGGTCGCTGAAAGTCAGAATGAACTTGACAGTACACAAGGACATACAGGGTTACCGGCAGTTTGAAAAAATATTGACTTCTGAGGCAAAGGGCCCATATATTAATTTTTTACACCTAAACTAGAGTGACCCAGTGATCAGTCAGAATTTAATAGTCAAGATATTTTGGCACAAGAGAATATAATTATTGAGCACTGTTGTTATTGTCTTAGAGAAGGTACAAATAGCCTTTAAGAGACTGCTCTACATGAGGGGTAAAGAGGGACTAACTTTTGGAGAAACTGAACCATCCCCAATGGTACCCAGGCCTGCGTGCAGAGGTGTACCCATTAACATACTCATACAGTATGTATGAGCTGTTGAAAGAGCCATGGCAAGCAAGTCTACCAGGCAGGGAATCTATTGCGCTTATGGGTACTCTCAGCTATCCTGCTGCTGTAGAGGCAGGCACTCCATGATTGCCGAGGGGAATCTCTGTGAAACACAAAGCTCCATCACAGATCTTCGATTCACAGATTTTGCAAAGTGTGAATCGTTGATCTCCTGATTTTTTCCCAACAATTTCAGCCAAATCTTCTCTGACATGAGTCACCCTTCATGTGTGTGTTCCAGGGATGTTAGTGGTGCTGAACACAACAGGGTCTTTGGCAACCCTGCACTCACAGGGGGCTTATGGAGCCAGCAGTTGCTCCAAGATGCCACCACCAGCCTCAACAAGTCAGCTCCTACACAGATCACCCAGCAAGAGAATGTAGAAGAAATATCAATAAAATACTTAGATTGTAACTAGAAGCAAAAAGGAATCTTAAAGCACACAGAATTCAGTTGGTGGCTAACGGCCCAACATACTGCATAGTCTACAATGTGGCCTATGTTGATCTGGAAATACATTTTTTGATTACATACACATAAATTGAATTAGAGGTCAAAATTAAAATAGTATTCCCCCGCATCTGGGGCTTTTAGAAGTGATCCTAAAGAGGTTAAGTCTGTTTGTGCATGGCCTGGTATTCATTTCACCTCTATTTCTTCTCTTTCAGATTGTGTCCTTCTTCAGTACCAATTACCTGTCCATGTAGATATCAGATAATTGCTTCCTATCATTTATCTCTTATCCCTCCTGCATAACAAGGGGCCTCTGTTTAAAGTAACTTTGCTTCTTTTACTATAGTCTAGATTGCTGTCACAGAATATTTATTAACACCCTCAAAAAGGAATATTTACTTACCCATATTTTATAATGTTCTTTGCACTCTAGATTATAGCCACCACCCATCTGTCAGTTTATCATGAGATAGTGGACTGTGTGCACTATGTTGCTATGATGCCAGGGATGAAGCTACTGGAAATGCACATGGTTAAAGATTTAACCATAGTGAACAGGTTATGGTGAGGATGCCAGAGAAGCACAAACTAGGAAGAAAGGTCAACAAATTTGCAAAAGTTAATCAATGATAATCTTGTGGATAACAACAGTGCATTTTCCAAGACCAGTCTTCAACAAAGGCCTCGCGTTTAGTAGAGGCCCAAAGATGGCAGAGAAATGCCTCCAGTGCCATGGATTGCTCAAGACCCAGGAAAGAAACTAGACCCTGGCAACAAAGCCGAGACTGGTACACGATGAAAATGCTTCCTGTCACCACGCGTTTGAGTTGACCACATGGCAACGAGCTATCCCAGATATCCTCTGAGGTAGAGCCCTGCCACAATGCTGGAAAAGAAAGAGTGTCTTTCAGTGCTGGCATGCTGCTGTCAAGCGGGTCTTCTTCCAGAACCTCTAAAGCCTACACAGGAAAACAAAGTGAAACAAAACAATGGAATTGACTAGCCACTTCTGAAATACAGTGATCACATTGTACATGTTAGAGCTTCCCTACTGAATTATCATGTAGACAACACTGAGACATGTCTCTTCAATGGAGGGTACTGCAGGCTTGAAGGGCCAACCATTCCATTAGCAACAGAATATTTAACTGCTGTGTCACCAGCTTATATAGTGGCGGTCCTGAATGTAATCCTGCTTTCATACATTTATATTTCTCCAGCCTTCCAAGAATAACTGTCTGAGCTGAGCAAATGTTCTAAGCATCAGTTAACCCCTGATATAGATCAGAAAATAAATAAATAAATAAATAAATATATATATATAACAGAAATTCTAGGGATAAAATATATCTGATTGGTTGCATTTTATATAGTTACCTATATCTATATAGGTAATTATGGCCTGGGTGTATGGTAATATTGAATTCCTTTTAAAATTAAGAAAAAAGAACATTTTATTATCTGTCATTATTGAACTTCATAGTCACAAGTTTTCGAGTTAAATTTTTGTCATTTTCCCTTTTTAGACTGTGGAAGTAACCTGCTGTATTTTGTTTTGCTTGTTAATTATGCTGTTTGCTGATTTGATTAATGCTGAAATAGATAGAAGATTAGAATGGAAGAAAAATTAAATAATTGAAGCATCAGCCACAAAAGACTTCCTTTTGAATTTTACTAATTAGTTAATCTCCCGTGTTCTTGATAATCAATTGTGTCCACAGTTCAAAGTCGCGTCAGTCACTGTATTTTTTCACAAGCAGATCTTAGTTGCAGGAAGTAAATGGTGCAAAATGATGAAGAATTCTCATGGAGAATTCACATCTTACCATTTTTGCTATCATAATCAGTTCAATTGTAATTTGATGAGTTTTGTATGATAATGAAAACATGGGCTTTTTCTTTCAATTTTTCTCATTTCTTTTCTGAGTTGTTTGAGTAGTTATTTGATTTTTCATATATGAGGTCCTCATACTGAGATACTGCTTCATTTAAAAATAGTTTAGTCAATACCTTTGATCCATTTATAATTTCACAGGAAATGACAACTTTTGTGCAAGGTGCACATCAGATAAAAGAAAAATATAGTTGCTGAAAAAGATGAAGGAATTGTAGTCTTTCCTGAGCTCCTGAGCTCAAACTTGAATACAGAGTGGCTGTTCGATGCTATAGAGTGAGTTATGGTGCTTCTCTGTGTAACAGAACAAAGCCCTGCTGAAATTTTAACAAAGCATGTTGGTGTATTTGTTGTCCTGGCATATAGTTCACAAATTATAAAATGCATTACTGTTCTTACTCAAACAGCAATGAAACAGATTATTTTACCAACCTGAACTGTAAGTTGAGTAATATATCATTTAATTAAAGTGTTTTATTAAAGACAAATTTACATAACAATATAAGACAAATAATTTCTTTGCAAATGAAGAGCAAATTTGAGTTGCCATGGACTGCATTAAGACCCTACTTCCTAGCTTTCTCATGGTAGTTGTTAGCTAAAAATCCAGTTGACAAAAATGTCATCTGTTTGGCTGCTCCTCATAGAAAGACAGCTGTCTATGCTGCAAATATTCTAAATAATCAATAAATAAAAATATGGAATTTCTAAATAAAAAATATGGAATTATCAAATATCTCCTCTTCTACTTTTGGACCCCAAACAAAGTCTTGTTTGTCTCATGAAATACCCTTGTTTGTCTCATCAAATGTGTAAGTATACAAACCTCTGAAAGGGTTGCTTACTGTCATAATGGCCTTTATTCCAAGTACATTATCATCATTAATACAAGTATATGAGTTGATGATTAAAAATACACACTTGTCAAACATATAAAATTTCAATAATTTATTTATTTCAAAATAATTCAGTAACATTAGTTCTTTTGTTCAAATCATGCCATTATTCTGCTTACGCTTTTTGTTGAAGCTAGGTTTTGTATCAACTTAACCCCACTGGGATTCTCAGTGGTTTAACACATAACCTAGGAATCTCCAATGACCTGACACGAAATAGTTCTATCACATCCAATCAGGGGTACAATTCCATAAAGAGAGTCTCATAGTGGAGTGAACATCCTTATACAGCCCACAATGGTTATGCAACCAATTGAAAGGATCTGTCCTCAGGAGTGTGGCCTGCATCCAATATAAGTACACCCTGTAGAAAACATGGCTTGATTTTTGCTCTGTCTGGATTCTGCACCTGGTCCATTTACCGTAGGCTCTTTGGACTTGAGCCAATGACCCGCTGTCTTGCCTGCTAATCCAGTGATTTGTCATTGGCCTACCATGTGACATGGCATCCTTGGATTCATTTAGTCACTAGCTCGCTATCTTCCTCCCAACTGGGTTCATTAGTTCCCTCATCTCTCAGTCAAGAGAAAACTCAAAAGTCACATGTTATCCACAGACTTAAATGCTACCTATACTTAAGCCATTTTTACCAAACTAACCAAATAAATAAGTAAATATGCATACACATATACACCCAAACTTTCTATTGCCCTTGCCAATTTTCCTTCACACTGATAGTACTTTAGAAGCATACAATGTTCAAAGGAGAACTTTGTTAATGAAAATCAATGGCTTTTTTAAAACTTCAAACAGACAGAAAATAGCCTTTGTAGCACCTTTTAAAAGACCTGTGTTCTAATCACACTTCCATCTTTTAAAATATATTCCAAAAACGTGTTGCCTTGTAATCAATGTCTGCTGTCTGACTAAATAGAACCCTGCTCAAAAACAGACACATTAACAAAATCATTGATAACAGTTACCCATGATTCAAAACGCAGTCAACAGTTCAAAATCACCAGCCACAGCAAGAGAGAATGATGAGACTTTCGACTCTCTTAAAGAGGAAGCGTCAACTCATGCTCTAAATCCTTGGGGCCAGTAGGAGTCAGAATTGGCTCAATGGTAGTGTATTTGATATTTTGCTTTTCTTTTTAGTGATATATATATATATATATATATCTTGTTATGTTAAATGGGATCTATCACTTATATAACAGCATGAATTATATATTATATAATCTTGAATATATATGTGTGTATGCATATTCTTCTTGGTCAACTGATTCTGATATAAACTGATGGAAATTAAAGATGCGTGGTAGCCAATGTAAGGTATCGCTATAAAAACTGATGATGGAATTTAAAGAAGTCAGAAAGCAAGCAAGCAAACATTTCAGGGATGAAATAGAAATAAACCAGAATTTTATTTAACCACACATTTTTTATCTTTTCTAGATAGGATCCTCCACTTTCTGACTTCCAACACCTTGACTGAGTTTCCTCAGTAGGCATCTCCTTCAAACACAGAGTGAACCTATCTTTCATAAGTGACATACGTTATACCTACATATACCAAGCATAAGTAATAGCTTTTCAGTAAGTATTCCCCACAAAGCTGATTATGTGATACTTCATATTTCAGCTCTTGTATCATGAATTAGCAGGAGAATTGTGTTTTCTATTTATATCTGCTTATAGACATACATTATCACTCAATATAGCCACTGAACTGACAAGTGTGCTGGGGAGCTATAGTTTGAACCTGAGATTCTTGACTTCAATGTGATTAACCTCCCTATAACTCTGTTTAGCTTCTCTTCACAGACACACATTGGCCTGAGCCCCGGTGGCTTAAGTGGTTGAGTGCGGGACTGCGGTCTGCAGGCTTGGCGGTTCAAATCCAGCGACACCTCTCAAGAGCAGCGCTAGGTAGTGCCCACCACCACCAGAAGCAGTGATGCGAAAAAAACAAACAAACAACAAACAAACCAGACACACATTAAGGCATTCCTTACCTCTCTTAGGAGCTGAGGTGGCATAGTAGGTTACTCACTTTGGCTGTTGACCTCAAGGTAGGAAGTTCGAGACCTTCCATTCTTTCCTTGGGAGAAAGAGACTTTCTAATCTCCTGAACAGCTATAGTCTAAGAAATGCAAAGGGGCATTTTACCCCTGACCGTTGGGGTTGCTGTGAGTCAGAAGTGAATCAAATGCAATGAGTCTTGTTTGATTTTATAGCTCTGATAATAGACCTTGATATCTGATCCAGTATTCTAAAGGACAAGCACAGTGTTTTGTACTTAATTTTGCCTTTAACAGATAATTGAAAGCAAGGTTAATGAGTGAACATAAGTAGATTACTATTACTTGTGGGACCTGTCTACTTTCTAGATTATAAATATTGATGATTTCTAAGAAATATGTGGAAATCAGAATAGAGTCCATCACATGAAGAGATGTGCCTGCATAACACACCTGAGATGATTGTGCTTTAAGGATCTTCCTTCCTTGCATAGTTCTCTGGAGACAACAATCTAGGTTATGTGCTAGTGATACATAATATTTTGCTGTAAATAGGCTATGATATTCCTCTTAGAGTCTTATAGCATCATATATATTAAATTAAACCAATCACATGAGAGTACTTTGCAAACAGAATCTATGGAAATTTTGATTTATTAATATTACTGTGCTTTATCATTTTCTAACAGCTGCCGCAAATAAATATCTTTAGGGGGACAAAGATAAAATTAAATCTCTATTATCAATATTTATATCCATTAAGTGAAGTAATATAAATTAACCACCTTAAACAGATTTTTAAAATAGCTGTATTTATTTTCTCTTACCCTCTTCACTCATCCCACTTTTTCACCTTCTTCTTGAAAAAACATTTTTGCAATAGGAGCAAGTAAATACTTTACTTTACTCACTAGAATCTTTACTAACTAGAAAATTACATTGAATTAGTGCTTATGAATTTATTTATTCTTCAACATCCACCAGAAGTGGGTTTAATTCAATCATCTGTATAAGCTTATCTACAAGCCAGTTGACCTTATATATAAGTACATTTTTCTCAAAAATATTCTCATGTTTAAGCTTTTAATTTTCCTTAATAAAACATTAAAATTTATCTAGCAGTTTATACTTGACTATCTGACCACGTGTCATATAGGCTTTTGGTGTGCTGTGACATTTTAGTTAACATTTAATAATGAAATCTTCTGAAATTTAAGTATTTTTCAGCATTGCTGTCAAAGGCTTATATTTTGTATTGTTTTTATACAAGTATCCTTCATGCAAACTTAGTTATACATAAAATTAGTAAAAATCAAAATGCCCATCCTTGGAGAACACATAGACCAAATAAAATCAGTATATTAAACACCCAACTGTCTTAAGATTGCTGTTGGTAGCTGCCATCCAATCGGTTCCAAAGGACAGAGACACTGTTGGCAATAGAATGAGACCCTGCCCAGTCCTGCAGCACCTCCACAGTCGATCTTTTGTTTGAATTAATTGTGGCAGCCACTGTGTCCATCCATTTTGTCTTGGGCCTTCTCTTTTACTCTGTCCCTCTACATTAATTACTAAACATGATATCCTTCTCCAGGGAATAGTGACCCCTGAAAACATGTCCAAATTAAATGAGTCTTATCATCCTTGCCTCAAAGAAACATTCTGTCATTCTTCTAAAACAGATTTGTTTGTACTTTTTCCGCAGTTTATGGCACTTTTAATATTTTTGGCTAACATCAGAATTCAAAGACAACAATATTTCTTTGATCTTCCTTTTTCAAAATCCAACTTTCACGTGCATCTGAAGGAGGCAATGAAAAGTACCCTGGTTTGGGTCAGGCACACAGTCATCCTCAAAGGAACCACCTTGTGTTTCAACACTGGAAAGAGATCTTATGGAACAAATTTTTCCAAGCATTTCATGATTTGATTTATTGACTGGTATGCCCATGAGCATTGATTGTGGAGCAAAACAAAAGGACATCTTTGGCAACTTCAATCTTTTCTTCCTTTTATCACGATGTTACTTTTTGGCTCAGTCGTGATGCTTTCATTCTTTACATTAACTTGTAATCCATACTGAAGGCTGAAATCTGATCATCATCAGTAAGAGCTCTTCAAGATCTCCCTCCTAAGATTGTGTCACCTGCATATCCTAGGTTGTTCTTCAGTGCCTGCCTCCAATCTGGAGGCCACATTCTTTTTCACATGACCAGCATCTCTGATGATGTGTTCCACACACAGATTGAATAGTTGTAATGACAGAATACAGTCCTGATGTATGCCTTCCTTGATTCTGTCATTCAATGCTCCCTCCTTCTGTTGGCATTACTGCCTTGTGCTCCATGTTCCTCATCAGCACAAGGAAGTGTCCTGGGATTCCCACTCTTCTCAAGGTTATCCATAGTTTTTTTAATGATTCACACATTCAAATGTCTTCACATAATTAATTAAACATATGTAAACATCTTTCTGGAACTCTCTACATCCAGGCAAGATCCATCTGACATGGACAATGATATCCCTTTTTCCACATTCTCTCCTGAGTCCACCCTGACCTTCTGGTAGTTCCCTGTCAATGTACTACTGTAACTGTTGTTAGAAAATCTTCAGAAGAGAATGTTTATATGTGATATCAGTCCTTCTGATCTATAATTTAAACATTCTATTCCGAAACCTTTCTTTGGAATGGGTCAAATATGTATCTCTTCTAGTCAGTTGGCCTTATATCCGTCTTCCAAATTTCTTGGCATAAATGAGTGAGTGCTTTCAGTGCTTCCTCAGGTTGTCGAAGCATTTCAATTGGCATTCCATAAACTGTTGGAGCCTTGTTTTTGACTAAAACTTTCGGTGAAGCTTGAACTTCTTAGTCTGGGTTTTCTCATTTATAATGAAAGGGAAAATGCTTGATTTCTTAACACATTGGGAAGTACAAAATAGCAAACTCTATGCAGTCATTCTATGATTCGCACAGCATATTAATTAATGTGAGATTGCATTTTTCTTCAAGCATATATTTCAGTTCTAGATGTGGGAAACACAAGTTGAAAAATGATTTAGTAGGTACTCAGATCACTCACTATTAAATGTATATAATCAGAGGTCATAACATTGATGATTATTTAAATGGTAGTTATATTTCTCAAAGTGAGAAAATGAGTGATTATTTTCAATGACTTCCTTACAAGGAAGTCCTTACATTATGGTGGCATAATGGTTATACATTGGGCTGAAAACTGCAAGAACAGCAGTTCAAAATCACCAGCTACTCCACAGGAGTAAGACGAGGTTTGTCAGTCTGGTGCAGAAATGCCATCTCAGGAAACCCATGGGCAGGTCTTCTCTGTCATAGAATGTTGGGATCCACTCAGTGGCAGTGAGTTCTTTGGTAATATGCAATGCTTCATGATTTATGATTCAATTATAGAAAAACCTATTGGCCACATGAAATAAATCTACATTATTTTATTTATTAAATAATTTCAATCTCATTAAAATGAAATTCAAGTTAAAGTGCTGATTTTTGTCCTTTGCTTATGAACTTTTTTCAAATTCAGTTTGGCTTCTTAACTGTATAAGAATGAAGCAATGGGTATCCAATGCCCACTTTGAATATGAGTGTTTTAAGAAAAATTATAGTTTACAATAGGTTTTCAGTCAAAAATGGGGTTTCCCACAAAAATATATTTTTTCAGGGTGATCAGGGAACCCACGGAGCTTAGTAGTAGCGTTTCTCAATCTTTTCTGTAAAGAGCTCTGCCTTCAGCGGCTCCTTGAATGTTGAGGGACAACTATTCTCATCGAACAGAGAAGTGCACTCATTTCATTAATCTAGAAATTGCTTGATTAAGGTCCATGTGTCCAATTACTTAGTCACCAAATCATGAGATAGTGTGCATTGAGTGAGATCTAGGAGACACAGAGAGGAGAACAGGACTGCCTTTCTGAAAGAGTTGCTCTCTAGTTTGTGAAAGGCAAGAATCGTCATTGATTGTGCTATGGGATGAAAAGAATAATGGCGGAGATATGCTTTGTGATCTTGGTGGAGTTTAGGTATTTTAGATGCAGTTTGCTTGGTTTTGCATCTCTTCTGTAACTATATCTGATATTTAACATTTACCAAGATTGTGTTGACAGACCATCAGTACACACACAGAGCGTCTATAGTTTCAACCCATCAGTTTGTCTGCAAAAGAGAAAATTTCAACCATGCAGATATTTTCAAGATACTGAAAATAGATATGTACTTAAAATCACTGTCTTACAGTAATTTTTGTTTTACCTTTGATATAAAATTACTGAATGATTTAACATATTGTTTGTAAAGACTTAACTATATGAGGATTAAAGGCAGAGGAACGAAGACAGCAGAGGCATCATATTCATAATCACTCCAATTGAACAATAGTGCTTGGCTTAATTGAACAACTATGCAGTGATATGAGGTACTAGTTCCCAATGAATAATACATTAAAATAAATATGAAAGAGAGAGAGAGAGAACTTGCTGCAGTTCAAATTGTACTCTAAGTTTCCCCTACCTGGAAGTTGACTGGCATTGCCAATAATATTGATGGTATTAAGGCTGAAGACACAGTTAGCCAATCTCTCAAGTTATGTGCCATCCAAGTGATGGTGAAATTGGCTCTCATAGAGATGGTTGTTTCCATGGTCATGCAAAACCTCCAGACTTGTCAGGCTAAGTTAAAGCAAAGCCCTATTTTTAAGTGTTCACATGGGTGAGGTTCAATCTCAACAAGAGTTCTCATAGCGGAAAGATTTGCTTTGGAGTCAAGGGCTTTGTTTGTTGTTGTTGTTTTAAGATTTAGATGTATGTCTTAGACAAAACAGCTACCTTTCCTTACCCAAAGCAGCAAAAATATGTGTGCTTATGTAATGAGAAGTATCGTGGAAGCTGTGCTGACATTGGTTAACTGACTCGTTGCATAACCAATCTCTCCATTTCATGTGTGAACCATGTGGAGTGAGGCTCTCAGTAGACAGATTCTTGCTGCCATTAGCCATCCTCTGTTGGCCTGCTGATCTGCTCTCAGCATTGAGCTGTCAGTTTATCCCAAGCCTTCACATTTGTTCGCAGCCTGGTATATTCCTGCTGCTCTAGTTACAGCAATTACATAACTTTAATTAAATCCTATGAGAATCACATTTTTAAAAAATGCTATTTCTTCTTTTTCAAACACTAGCCTGAATGCTTGGGAAATTCTTAATAAGTCATGATCTTAAATTTAAAATTGTTAAATTTGTTTTTCCATAGAAATATATGAGGGCTTTCAAAAGTTTATGAAAAAAAAATCGCCATTATCTTTTAATCCCACTTTCTGTCAACTTTCTGAAGTCCCCACGTACTACTGAGTTAAATGCACAGGTGAACACATCAATACAAAGAAAACCCTCTGGAGAAATCTAAATGGCAGATGATGGATTTTATATGTGAAACAGAGAGAGAGTGCTCAAAACATATCGTGCTCCCCTGCCTCCAACTATGGGCTCAAGCACAGCTACAATTAGGGGGATGACATAGGACAGGGCATTGTTTATTCTGTTGTGCTCAAGGATGCTAAGGGGCAGAAGCGACATGGTGACACCCTACAAGAACTAAACTAGAAAGATCAAGGACTCCTGATGGCTGAGGGTTAGTCTTGACTGCTCACCGAAGGTTCAACAGTTGGAGTGCACGACCCTCTCATGAACACAGGAAGTGGTCATCAACTTCTGTAACGATCACGTCCTATGAAATGCTATGAAACAATTCTGCCCTGTCCTATAAAATCGCAGGAAGTCAGCCTTGGTTCAGAGGCAATGATGATAGATGATAGATGAGGGAGAAACCCAGCCAGTACGGATACCACAAAGGAAAAAAAAAATCTGATGCGCTGTTGAATAAGTGTAAAGACAAGGGTTCAAGGTAAATTTTGTTTTTGAGGTCCCTGCATAGGTGTCATGATTTCCAGATTTAACATGGTTCTGATTAAAAAGTCTATTAAAAATCCAAAATATATTGGGTAATCATCACCCATCTGTCTGAGAATTGGACTGTAGAGGCCTGTGTGTTTCCGTGCTTTTGGAAGGAAAAACTCGAGTGTTGAAAAGACCAACAGCATTCTCTAAGATGGACAGGTATCGGTGGAGTTTTTAGGAAAAGGCAGACTGAAAATAAGGCTAAAGATCTCTTCTGAAAATAATCCAGTGGAGAATCTATGGACCACAACAAAATATTAGATGCAGCATGCTGGAAAATGAGCCCACTAGATTGGAAGGCATACCCCAGTGTAAAATAGACACAGCTTTGAACTGAAACGTATCAATGCTCACTAAACTCAATATTTAGCAAAAAAATTTAAAAACTAAATAATGAAGATATGTTTTCATCAACATTAACTCACTTGTATACTCACATAAAGTAGTGGGTGACATTTTGAAGCTCCTCCAAGTATTATTATGACTACCTTCCTGTGCAGTCACATGTCTGAAAACATGAAGCATTCTGGAGGTTGAAGCATCAAGATCAAATAGTTGGTCACATTATCCTTGATATTTTCAGTTTACTTCTTAGGTAATAAATTGTGTGTGCATATATATATATATATATACACACATATACATATATATACATAATGTGTGTCTGTATACATAGATGATGTCTTTATTCTTCCAAAATGAAATCTGTATGTATACTCAAAAATATGCTCCTTCAAATAAATTCAAGATTATTTGGAAAATTTCTTAAACCATAATCTCAATGAAATGTCATTACTCTTTAGATTATACTGCATGAAAGCAGTACTCAGTAAAATAGCAACTCATACATAACAACATGGAAAAGGCACTGAGGTTGTGAGGAGCAAAATTATATATATATATATATATATACACACACACACATATATATATATGAAAGTTAATTTTTAGTGACCATGTTTGTTTTCTAATTATAACAAGGTCAGTAACTACTCCCCTGGACTCAATTGAGTGGAACATGAGAAAGACAGCCTACATCCCATTTAACCCACATTTTAATTTTCTTATTCTAAATGAATCAAATACTAGACTAAACTACATTTCTTAATTTCCATCTTTTTATTTGCTACACTTATATATAAATGATAATTTATGTTACTTTCCAAGTAATATCAAACAAAATCCAGCCAGTTTCTATTCAATCTTCACTCTTTAGCAATCCCAATGCAAGGATAGAATCAAGTTCCACATCTTTCCCAAGCCTATAATCTTTATGGAAGCAGATGGCTCAATTTTCTTCGACCAAGTTGCTTGTGGGTTCAAATTCAGATATTTCAGTTAGCAGTATACTGTTTTAATTACCCAAACACCAGAACTTCTTGTTTCAAATCATAGTTCTATGTTAGCATCCCCTTTGTGAGTATTACTTCTAATATTCTGAAGGTATAATTGGTTGGGTGTTTCACTGCTAATTGCAAGACCAGCATTTTGAAACAGCCAGTTTCTCTGTGGAAGAAAGATGAAGATTTCTAGTCGCTTTAAGCATTACAATCTGTCATTGCTGCTCCTGAAGGGTTTGTGTATCCTGGATTCCCTGTGTTCCAGGCTCTTTTTTGTAGCAATGTGCATGCTTTGGTCATACTTATATGTAAGGTAGAATTGAGGTCATGATAGTGGGGTGAAGGAAACACCAAAGAGCTAGAGAAAAGTTGTGTGTTTTATTGGTGCTATACTACACCTTAACTGGCTCATCAATTCCCTGTGACCCTTCAGTGAGGGGATTTCCAATTTTCTACAGATGGACATTGGATTTTCACTCTGTGCTCACCCCCACCTCCATTCTCTTCGGGTATAGTTTTGTTCTGGGTCTTAGATGCCTGATACCTGATCTCACTGACACCTCATGACACCACAGGCTGTGTGATTCTTCCATGTGGGCCTTGTTGCTTCCGAACTAGATGGCTGCTTGTTTATCTTCAAGCCTTTAAAACCCCAGGTGCTATATATTTTGATAGTTGGACGCCATCAACTTTCTTCATCACATTTGCTTATGCACTCATTTGTCTTCGGCATATCGGGAAGGTGAGTATCACAGAATGCTGGATTATTAGAACAAAGTGTTCTTGTGCTAAGGAGTACTTGAATTGAGGTCCACTGTCCATCTACAACCTTAATTATTAACATATAGATACCAATACATAGTTCTATTCCCCTCTTGTTACACACACACACACACACACACACACACATACACACAGACTAACAGCCTTTATAAATGTCCCTTTTCTCCTGGTTCTTCTCTCTATTTCTGTTTACTTGCCCCTTGCCCCACTACCATGTTCAGTTTTCATTTGGGTTTAGTAATTCCTTGATGCTACATTATCCTTGAGTAAGCCAGATGAGGTATCCTACAACCTTCCTTCCATTGACTTTAGTTAACCTGTTGTTTCCTTGTCCCCTGTTTGGTTCCCCCCTCCCCAATTCTTTCCCCCACCTCTCTTTCTCCCATATTCCCCTGGAACCATTGATCATTTCCACCTGTGAATTATCTATCCCAGCTATCTTATCTAGATAGACATGCAGATACATTAATAAGTGCAAAATCCAGACAAAGTCAAGTAATATACCAAAGAAAGTCAAAATCAACAAAAAATAACAACAAAATCATAAATAAAATAATAAAAACAAAATCACTGACAAAAATGGAAAAGTCTATAAATAGTTCAAGGTCCACTTGTTGGCCTTTTAAGCATGTTTTCCAGTTGAGTCTGATGAGGTGGCATACTCTGTTTCCAAAGTCTATTTTTGGTATTCCCTGGGGGTTTCATCACTTTGCTACTCTGCTACATGCCCTCAGTACCTCACCCCAGCATCATGGGGCCAGAGCATGTACTATTCCCACACTGTGCTTCTGATATTTTTTACTTGATACTGTTGACACTTCATGATTGCTCAGACTGGTGTGCTTCTTCCATGTGGACTTGTTGCTTCTCTGCTAGATGGACTCATGTTTAATTTCATGCGTTTAATACCCAGGTGCTATATCATTGGTGGCCTGGCACCAGCAGCTTTCTTCACCAGATTTGCTTATGCACCTGCTTTGTCTTCAGCCGTTGTGCCAGGAGGGTGAGCGTCACAGAATACCAGGTTGTTAGAAGAAAGTGTTCATGAGTTGGGACCTGATTTGAGCAGAACCCCAAAGTCTGTCCACTACCTCTGTGTATTGCCATATAAATATACTTAGAAGAATACCTCTATTTTTATGAATGAATGTATTTATATATGCACACATCTATGTTTATACCGCTATCCTTAGTTTTGTTTTCCAGATCTTTCCTGTTTCCTTCCTGACTCACCATCATGCTCATTCTTCTTATGCCTCTTAGTAAGTCTTCTCAGCTAGAATGATGTTCCTCAAACACGTTTTCAAAACATATCACTGGGGGAAATTGTTTGAGACAGCTGTCTATATTGCCACCCGTTTCCCAATTGGTCCTTGCTAAAATCTTAGAAATTTTCTTAAGTTTGAACCTGAACAATAACCTCTAGTTTCCAATCCTATGCTTGAATGGGAGTTATATTTTATTCAGCTTCTACTTTCCACTGGTTATAAATATATATTAGTCCCAATTTACATCTTCTAGAATTGGTAGATGCCTCTCTGTGTAGTTGTATTAGTATAGGTTTTGAATCAAAGACGTTTCTTGAAAATATAATATCCATGTGGGATGCACTAAAACTCTTTGTAGTGATTTAGGAACACATTTTGCCAGTCAAATCATCCAAGACCAATTCCAAATAATTTCCATTAAGCAAGCGCTATTGTCTTTCTCACCCACAGTCTTCCAGGACATAGATAAAACCAGTGGGGCAATAAATATTCAATAACCAGTACTTTGTAAAATATTATAGTTATCCCTTCCCTTATGTTCTTTTGAATCTGAAGTTCACAATACTTGAACCTCAGAAATGTACCCATCATGAAATAATTACTGGAGCATACTTCCAAATGTAGACCAAATTCAATGCCATCCATCAATGCTCTTTGGGGGAGTAGGATGCCCTGTCTTACTCCCGCGGAGCTGTTGGATGTTTGGAACAGCCAAACATGTGGATTACAGAGCTGTGTGCCACCCCTACACTGCCAGGGCTCCAACAACACACATATCCCTTCCTTTTTGTTCACATGAATCACAACATTATTCACCATAAGCTATTGAACTATTCCCAGACTTGAGAAGGTTTTACAAACAGTATTTTACAGGTTAGCGAAACCATTAAAAACAAGTAAACAAGCAAACACCGGCGCATTAAATTTTCCCAGATAATATGCATATTGGAAGAGATATCAAATAAAATTCATTAGAACATCACTGGAAGGGGCTATATTTAGCTTTCCTAAAATCCATCTGCAACTACATAGTGAAAGAGAGAGACTGAGAGAGAGAGAGATTGGATTATTTTGTCACAGCTAGAAATCTCTTTGTACTTGTCACTGTTTGGAGAGTTAAAAGTTACATATAAAGGTCTCTGTGGCCTATACCAGAAAAATCAGAGACAACTCCCCCAATACGATAAATCAAGTCTGAAAATGCACCTTTGTTTTTGTGTTTTTTATGCTTTTACTTTTTTTCTTCCAAAATTCTAGTCATTCTAAAAGCTCTAAAATTGGGCATGTGATGGTCACCCAACCATCATCAGTCCAGGTTTGTTTCTACTACAGTGTCTGATTGGATGGTTCTTTATTTATGGATACAGAAAAACAAAGAAATAGCTTATTTATATAGGACATCACAGGTATTCAGTTTTCATTATTAAATGCCCTCTTTTCAGATCTGAAAAAGAGCCTTGAGGGCATATTGGTTCCCTGTCAGCCTATTAACCACAGTCAGCTGTTAAGAAGCACCAACTTCTTGGAGGGAGAAAGATGAGTCTTTTGTCCCGTCGAGCCTTTCAGCCTCAGAAACCCACAGGGGGCTTCCTGCCCTGCTTGTAGTGTGACTGTAGTCGGAATCAATTCTAGGGTAGTGAGTTTGATTGAGGTTTTTGGTTTTGCATATCTGGGAAGAAAAAGAGAACGCATGGTATAGCTTAACCTTAAATCTTTTTTTTTTTTTTTTTTTGCCCTCTGGTGGAACTGGGAGGCCCAGCCTTGCTGCTGGAGAGCTGCTGCGGGATTTGAATTGCTAACCGAATGGGCCGCAGTCCCGCTCACAACCACTACCCCATTGGGGCTCAGCCCAACCTTAAATCTTAACAAAAGCTTTACATTACTGAATAAGTTCAATAAAAAAGAATTGGCTAAAGAATCTTCCAAACATAAATGACAGTCTTGGTATTGTCGGTTCACATCCACTCCAACATTCATATGGTTAATAAGGTGGCATGCTCAGGTTGCTCCTTTGCTAGGGACGCTCTAAGTATATCTAGAGGAATCATCTTGCCACAACAAGATGCCAGAGAGGAACATTGAAAGTGCCAGGGGCAGCAGCATGAGCTCGGGTGTAGGGAACGTGCTGAAGAGAGCGCAGGAGGGTGCAGTGTTTTGTTCTCTTGGGTGTCGGGTCACTGTGGTTTGTAATCCCCTCCATGACACCTCAGTGTATGAAATAACTTCCTATATTTAAAGTCTCATTAGTTGTAACCTTGTAAGTCAGTGATTTCTTTGCCACACAATGACTACAATATTCAAGCCTGTATGAATCAAAAGTAATTGATTTATCTCGGGGTGGATGGTGAAAGAAACAATGCTATTTTACTTTGAAATATTTATATTCCATATTGTTTTATTATTAATATCATAAAATGTTGTTTGGGCTTGGCTCAGTGCCTTAGCCATCAAATATTGTACTTCAAAGCCATTTTACCCTTCACATCAAATAGTCTCATCGAAGTCTACTAAAGATCATATTACTGAATTCTTTCTGCTATGTTTCCCTGGGTATGTTTCTTCTTGATCTCACTTTGTTCTGGCTATGACTTTATCCCTGGATATGCCTTTCTTATCAAGCTGAGGTCTATAAAACCTGCTCACCATGAAGATGAGACCTATTAGTCAGGCAAAGTGAAGGAAGTGTGCTTTATTAAACAAAATTCTTCAAGAAGCTAAATAAAGTCCTTACAGAAGAATGGTCACTCCATTATTGGCAATAACCCCAGCAGAAGCTTTATCAAAATGGAGAAATACGCAGAGGGACATTTTCAAACATGAAGACGCCCAACTCAGGACATAAATGGCAGATTCCAAATGTGGTCTCAGAAAGTAAATATCAACATCATAAAAGTTATTTTTTGAAAGCATGTGTACAAAATATAAGCATTTCTTTCTACAAAAATTGTGTGGAATTAACTGCTGCCAATCAGTTATGGAGTAAACTTTTCCCCAAATTGTTGACCTTTATATTTTAAAAGACTTCGAAAATAAAGCTGAATAAATCACTAGCTGCCAAAGTTTTGATTGTTACCTGTGCATTAAAAGGTCTCACTCAATAGAAGTAGCCAAAGATTTTGTACTTTTATTTAGCATTGCGCATCCTCCTTGAATTTTTTATTTCATTGATGAAATAACTTTTCTCTTATCCCTAATAGAGTATAATATTTTCTTCTTTGATATATCTGTGCCAAGTGTGTTTGTCTTACATGCAATATTCATTACTAATGATGACTAGCCTCTTGAGTCAATAAATTCTTAAGCTGTCTCTTTGGGTATTCTGTGATACTTTGGAATGTCTGTTAATTAAGCATCTAGAAGTTCAGGCATAAGTGACCAACGTGGACAGTAATGTCTTCAGTTTTAAATGTTTAAAATGGAAACACACTCTCAATGCATTCTTCCACTTGAATATTCCCTCCAGACAAATGTGAAAAATTAAGTTATTTATGTGTATATGGGGAATTGAAAACTGTGTGTGCATATAAACAGGTATAGAGAAGAAATGGAGGTTATGACAGTAATAGTATAGAAAGCCTATAAGTTCAACAAATCTAAAACAATATTGACATGGTTTTGGAAATAGTTTTGGAAAACCTCACTTCAAAGGCAGGTTGGAAAGAACTCATTGTACTTTAAGCATTATTAGAGCGTTTGCTGGAAGGTGTTTTTTATTTATAAAATCATTAGGCTTTTCCTTATTTAATAAGGCTTCCTTTAACATTTTCCCCTTTTAAGCTTATTAATATTAACATTTTTTTCCAAGGCTATAACAAGATTATTTGGATTAACTGGAGTAAAAAAACTTTAATTAGTATACTTTTTAAAAACATGTGAGCTTGTTCAGGAAATTGTTATTTGGTAAAATGGAAACTAGTCAACCACTGTGCACCTTGGGGAATGTGAGAGATAATTTCTTGAGAGTTATTGTGAAGTTAATACAAATCATTTTATAGAATACATATATTTTCTATAAGATATTACCATTCATAACTTGTTAAAACTAGAATTTTGTACAAAAAGATATCTGTCTTAAGAAAATTCTAATTTGACCCTCACACACATGAACACATCTCTGAAATTAAGCAATTTCCCTAAAAGCTAAATTCTGATGAACACCCAAGTTACATCAAGCCTCTCATGTTCCAAGGCCTGAAAGTTTAAAGTGTTCATGTTCTTTTCCTTAGGCAGAATCGAGTCTGTTCAGACCGATCATGAACCTGTGCACAACAGAATACAATGCCTTTCTCACGGTTGTTCCTGGGCTTGAGCTCGGTGCTGCAGCCACTGTGTCCCTCCATCTCTTTGAGAGCATTTTCCTTTCAACATGATGTCCTCTCCCAGGAAAGGTCTCTCTTGAAAACATGTCCAAAATACATGATACAAAGTTTGTGCTTGTCATGCTTAACTCTAAGCGGCATTCTGGCTGTCCTTCTTCTGAGACACATCTGTGCCTTTCTGTGGCAGATCATGGTACTTCCAGTATTTCTCACTAGCACCATGTGTACCCATTTTTCTTCTGTCTGCTTTCTTCAAATTTCAACATTCACATGCCTATCATGCAATTGAAAATACCATGGTTTGGGCCAGATCCAGCTTATTCCTTAAAGAACCCTCCTTGAATTTCAGCACTTTAAGGAGATATTGAACAGAAGATTGAGTTAGTTCATTTCATCTTAAAAAACAAGACAAAACATTTTATTAGAAGTTACTCCAGACATCATACCACTCCATAGTTCAATCACATCAAGCAATATTGTACAATTGCTGCCATAATCAGTTTCAAAACCTGTTCTTCCTTCTTGAACTTGGTATTTTCATCTCTTGACTGCTGCTTTCATGAGCATTGGCTGTGGAACCCAGCAAGACAAAATTCTCAAAAATTTCAACCTTGTCTCTATCATGGCGTCACTTGTTGGTCCAGTTGTGATAAATTCCATCTGTTTTACATTTAGTTGTAAGCCACACTGAAGACTGTATGCTTTGATATTTCTTGACAAACACTTTTAGACCTTCATACTTTAAGCAAGCAAGATTGTGTCATCTAAGTATCACAGGCAGTTAGCAAATCTTCTTCTAGTTCTGATGCTTTTTTTTTCATAGAATGCAACTGTTCTGTTTGCTCAGCATATGGATTGAACATGTACAGTGACAGGATACAATGCTGACAAACACCTTTCCTCATTTTAAGCCATAAAATATTCTCTTGTTCTTTCAATAAAACTGCCTCTTGGTCCATGTACAATTTCTTCATGAGTAAAAGAAATTGTTTTGGGATTCCAATTCTTTTTAAGGTTAGCCATACTGTTGGTTTTTTTCCTGTTACTCCCAATACAAAGCTTTTATATCCGCAATAAAGCAAAATTAAACATGCTCCTGGTAGTCTCTGCTTTCAGGAAAGATCCATATGACATCAGCAAAAATAATCGCTTTTTAAGTTATAGCTCCTTTGGGTCATTTGAGTCTGGATGAATTCCATCCTTGGATCTCCCTTTCTCCGAACTGGAAGCCACCTGTAGCTGTGTCTTACATGACTTCTTGCACTCTTTTTGGTCTTAGACACTATTCACCAAAATAGGCTGAAGAATATTATCTTTATGAGCTATGTTATCCCAATTTATCCACATGTCCCCAAAAACTATGGTCTTTAACTTTCAAGCCTAAAAATCAGTTCCAAGAGGTGTTTGGATATGTCTAAGAAGTTTCCATCATTCTATCAACTGTGCATTGCATACATGAGAGCGCAGAACACACAAATGTGTGCATATATACATCAACAACTCTTCTTATATATGCACATCCATATCTATATACCATAGCTACTTAGCTACGTCACAGTGTCTTGCCTACAGGAGTGTTGATCACTGCTGCCTTTTATTCTTACACATTTCGCAGTGCCTTCATTTACTGTGGGCCTGGTTTGCTGCTGATTCCCCACACGTATTTATTGCCATTTATGTCACTAGCGTCATCATATTTACTTTCAAGTCAGTAACTCTCCTTTCCTTTCCCTCCATCTGTGGTAACCACCAAACAATGTCACCTTCCATAGGTAAACCAATTCTTGACTTTTTATAAAAGTGACAGCACTCAACATTTGCCATGCTGTAATTGACTTATTCTTCTCATTATATCCTTCAGATTCATTTATGTTTCACAAAATCATTATCTGTTATCATTGTATAGTGTTCTGTTGTATGAATCTATCCTAGTGGATTGATTGATTCATTCATTCATTCACCGATGGACTAAGTAGTTTCCATCTTTTGTGATTGCGAATAATGCCAAAATGACTGCACATATGTCTAACCACATCACTGTTTTCATTTCTCTAGTCCAGATACTTAGAATCATTGTATCATATGCTAATTTTAATTTTAACTCCGTGCAAGCAGTGTAGTGCTTGTACCATTTCATAATCCACCAGGAGTCTGTGTGTAAGAGTCCCCATCTCCACAACCTCACCAGGTTTTTTTTTAAACAGGGCCATTTTTGCACAGTTGAGGTGATATTGTCTTGTAGTTTTGATTTGACTCTCTTTGACAGCTAATAATAATAAGAATCAGTTCATGTGTTTATTAACCATCTGGATACCGTCTTTGTAGAAATGTCTCTTTGTGTCCTTTGTCCATTTTTTTTCATCAGTTTGTCTCTCATTTGTTAGTGAGGTATTTAAGTAGTCCGCATATTTTAGAAATTAAAATCCTGTTAGATACATTGTTACCATTCTCACCCTGTGCTGTAGTTTTTCCTTTCACTTTTTTGTTAGAGTATTCCTGTGAATTTAGGCATTAGCCTCAGTTATGTAGCTTGTATTCTATTGTTTGTTTTTTATTTAGGTTTGATCATGAATTTTTGATATGAGTTAAGACCCCCTACCTGTATTCCTAGGCTATCTGTCAGGAGCCTAAATGGTAAATCAGAAACTTCAAAGTTCTTGCAAGATAGCAGAATGTACTCTTAAATGAGTGACAGGAATACATGCTTGTGCAATGTTTCACAGTACTCAAGGGCACTCCACATTACTTTGCAATAAGCAAGAAGAATACAAAACAATTTGGCTTCTATGACATGTAAGATGCCTATACATTCCTTGCATAGTTTTTTAAAGGTGTTTGCAATTTGAAAAAAAGATGGCAACTAGCATATTATAATGTGAAACATCTTGAAGTCTGGTTTCTTGTGTTGTCAGATCCTTAGAGCTTTGGAGAGATGGCTGAAGTTCTCCATCCCCTTTTGCAAGCATATGTACCAACAGATGAGGCAACACCTGAGGGGTCAGCACCTCATTCCCTGAAGCTATCTGCTGGAGTCTCTCTTGCCTCTCGGGTCCATGTAGATGTTAATTTAAGAAAAAGAACTCTCCGGGAAAAATATGACAAGTAAATTAAAATTGTTCAGAAGTCTTAGCCTATCATTTTGACCATATGTCTTTATTTATAAAGAGACTTTCTCTAATATCAGTGACAAAGCAGAATGGTGTTTTTGAAAGATTACTGGATGTTGAGAGGCATGGATTCTAGTCCTTGAACCTCCATCATTTTCAAGAGCCTGGGGAAGTGGGAGACCCTCCCTGAGAAAGATTGGCTGATTGCTGGCCCCTTTAAACCCTCAACAACACTCCCTGCCTTGGAGTCAATGCTGACTCACAGCAAGCCTACTGCTCAGGGTAGAACTGTCCTCATGGGTTTCTGAGATGAAACCTCTTTGTAGGATTAGCTGCCCCTGACCTTGAGAGCTACTTTCCTCTAGGTCTAAAGGAATTGTGGTGGTTGATGTCCATCCATTCAAAATATTTTCTTACAGAGTATTTAATGATCATGCTTCCTACTGTTACAGACTTTTAAAGAACTCCAATTGTCATCGTTTTCCTTGTTGAGGTACCAAGTATGTAAGTGTTCAATGGCTAATACCAAGTTCAGAAGTTCAAACCAACCAGCTTGTCTGCATCCATAAAAATTTACAGTCTCAGAAACTCTGGATAGGGCTGAAAGGTATCAGAACTGACTGGATGGCAGAGGAAATATGTATTAAGGTTTTCCCTATATAGTAATTTTCCATAGAGGGTTTCACCATTCAACAGACTTGATGTCTAGTAGAAGAACATGCTCTTTCTCTTCCTCTCCATCATCTACATCTTATATTTAGTGTTTCTATCTGCCAAGAATTTATCATAACTTAACTATACTATACACTCTGGCATTCAAGGGGTGGGGCATTTTTATTAAACTTAGGGCAATGCAGACAAAGGAGTTCTAAGAAGGTTGTATAAAGACATAGTAACATCCAATGCATCGGTCTAGGTCCTAAGCCCTGCAAATGATGCAGGGTGCCTATGATGGCACAGAATTTGTTAGAGGCAAGCCAGGCTACCTTGTCCCGCTCTGGAATTCTGAATTGCTGGGCCTCAGTATGCCCATGCTTACAGGTAGGGGAACAGAAAAACCATGAAATAGCTTGCTTTTTTACATAGAGACAATGTGTACAGGTCACTGCTTATCAGGGAAAAGTTATACAGGGTTTACACTTAAGGTACATGTGCAATTGTCCAGAAAAGAATACTTCCTGTTCACTGAAGCAGTGGGAGAAAGCAGACTGAACAGGGTCCAGACTCACAGAAAAGATTGCAGTTAGTGTGTGGTGATCAGTCAGTCACTTTTGGCCCTTTCAGTAATAATAAAATATGTGTCTTTATAAAACACTTGTTTTCATGCAGAAACAAGTACAATTAAATATCTCGGAGAGTGCCACACCCTAGGACAAACAATTTCTCTTACTGGGGACATCGAAATAAGAAGAAAGAAAAAACCTCACTAAGACACTTCTATATCCCTAATTTACCCCTTTTAACACTTGCTGACATTTCAGCTCAGAGGTCTGCTTTGGGGTTGGACAGTCTGCTGGCAATAGCGGCTCCAGTTAGAAACACTTGTCGTGTGTGAATGTGTGATGCAGAGAATTCTGCAAACAAAGTCCACATAATCACCTAATGGTCACATGAAGCATCAACTCTGTCTGTGGCCTTGTGTTTTTTGAATGTGACCAGAGTGGCTAAATAGAGTGGGAGCGGACACAGAGTTGCTTCCAATCTCTGTATGGAGTGTATTCTGCAAATGCTAAAATAACACTTCGATCAAACAGGACACTGGCATTCTCAGCTACTCTGCTATACAAAAGGGTACACACAAAATAATGAATTTTTTTTCAAAGCTATGTATCTCTTTTTTATAAAGCAAACTTACCACCTTCAAAGGACTCACTGTTACAATTAATATATTTATCAAATCTAAGATTTCATTCTTGGAAATATTTTCTAACTCATCTGTTTGGATGGCTGTCAGCATCTTCCTTCATTTTTGCTTCTGTTCCTTTACATGGTCAAATCACTATCCTTTCATAATCCCTCTACATTTGAAGAAACAAAAAAGAAGAAACATGGAACAAGGTCAGGTGAATAAGCTGTGTGCAGCAAGAGAAGTATGTGTTTTTTTGTCCAAAATGGTTGCACTGAGATGGCAACTTGAGCAGGTGCATTGTTGTAGTGGCAAAACTAGTCCCCTGTCTGCTGAAAAATTAGGCCTTTTGTGTTGCAAAGCTAGGCAAGTGTATCAGAGAGAGTTCTCTAGAGAAACAAAACCAGGTACTTATGATGATGATGATCATAGGTAGATAGATGATAGCTTTATAAAGCACAGAGGAAAATGACAGCTAATTAATCCACACAGCAGTACATAGGATTCTGTTTAACTCACTTCCATGGAATACCTAATATACCAGAAATTCTTCAACTCAAGAGGGCTGCTGCATCCAAGGCCAAGGAAGCAGTTATCTGAGTCTTCCCTCAGGCAATTCAGGCACATCACCAACAGTCAATAGCTCAGGAGTTATGCAAAGCAGGCCTGAATGGGATGTTGAATTCAAGCAACGCAAGAGAACAGGATCCATCAGTCGCAAACTCAAGTGATGTATACACCAGCAGAGTGGCAAAGCAGGTCTTGAAGGAACCTTAAGCTCTGGCTACATGACCCATGGGTTGGCTGTTTCACAGGTAGTGTAGCTCACAAGTTGAGACAGAGACCTAGCTAAATTGTTGCTTGCTGGTGTGATCACCAGAGAGCAAGAGTGAGAGGAGTGGGCCTTGCTAAGCTATTTATCTCTGCTCTCCTATTGAACAGTGACCTTATTAATCCCCCAATAGTTCCTATTGCCCAAGTGGGTAAAATTAGCCTACCCGTCACAGCCATCTTTTCTAATCAGAAAGTTTGATTAATAGTCTTGCCTGTTGAAATAAACTTCAAACTATCCCCCTCACATCAAAAACAAAACAAAACAAAACAAATTATGCTTCTTGATCTTTGTTTTCACTTTTTATGGGCAAGGAGTTGATGGCATCTTGCATGGGCTTGATAGATGTTTGGTTTGGGGGTCATAAGAATAGTACTATATCTCCTCATGAATCATGATATTGGATAAAAAATTCGAGATGATTTTGAAGCTGTTCTTTGAAAGTAAGGCATGTTTTCAGTTGACATTCTTTTTGCTAGAATTTCAGAATCAGAGGCACAATTCTTCCCCTCCCCCCCCCCCCCCCCCCCCGAGGCACAAATTTTGTAACATTTCTTTTCTTTCCAAATCTCCTATTAATATTCGCTGAATTGAATTCCAAAACAATACTGATAACTTTCCCTTCTCTCCAGTGGTTCATTTTTGATGCACAAGAGCATGAATTTTGTGGACCATAGTTCAGGAAGTTGACAGACATTCAGAACAAGACAAGATATATCATCAATTGATATTTCACCTGCTTTTAAATGAGATTAATGCTCATACACTTGAATTTTCCCATAGAACTATCCTTGTAAGCTGTGTGCAACATCACAGTAGTTTCCTCGTGCAGGAACCAAAATTCCACAGTCACCCTCTGTTCTTTTAAATAGAACATTACCAAAAATGAGGTTCAAAAAAAAAACCCTTTTAAAAATAAATTTGTTGCAACCACGGGGAGCCTTCCAGGAAATGCCACTGGGTGCACTAACTTAGAGGAAGTTACTCACCTTGAGGGAAAAATGTGTACTAGGAAAGCTCCACCCCAAAGGGGTTTTCTTTTCTGTTTATTTGTTTGTTTGTTTGCTATCTACCTTGTAATGTCTTCTCTGTTGAGAACAAAAGACAGGGAATTATATTTTTATGTAGCTCTGATAAGTAAATCTTCCAGGTTTGAGCTCACTGGTATACAATATATATAGCACCCTATCAATTATTATCCATCCAAACCAAGAAAAAGTGACTACCCACCAGTGGAAGTCAGTAAAAAGCATGGTAAGTGTAGGAAAGGTTCATTTATTACATACATATTTAAGAAACCATCAGGTAGAAGCCACTAAATTAATGTAATTTACAAGGTTCCTTATGTTCAGACTACCTCAGACCACCACGCAATCATCATTTTTACTTTGAAACCATAAACCCCAAACATGGGACTACTCAGCCTCACTGAGTTTCTGTTTCATTTCACAAATGATTCAAACTGGCATCGTGTCTATCTTCATTTCACACTATTTGCATTTGGATTGCATGGAATTTGGGGAAGGCGTAACGTCTGGAGTCATTCCCATTTCCTGCAGGTGCCTTGCTTTTTTTCTTTAAACACATGTGTAAGTATTTTAGTGCATCACGTTTTCAAACTGCCTTATTATTAGAAAGCGAGGGAGTCCAGAAAGAAGCTGAGGGTAATTATAAATCTACTGAACTCAGGAGTGATCAGAATCAATCTCAGTGTCTCTCAGTCTGTCTTTCTCTCCCCCTCTCTCTTCTCTTTATTTTCATTTTTCTTCTTTCTCCAGAAGGAGGAAAAGAGACTTAATTTCCAAGTCAGATTCTAGCGCAGAAACAATAAAATAACCAAATCAGTTGTCATTTTGTTCGTTCTGAGTCATGGCAGCCCCTGGCTGCAGAGTGGAGTTGTGCTCCATGGACTTTCAAGACTATGATCTCGGGGATACAAAGCTTTGCGTCTTTCTGCCATGGCTGCTCTCGGTGAGTTCAAGCCAGGCTTAGTTTCATTGCAGTGGAGTGCTTAACATCCCAGGGATGAGTGCAGTATGATAAAAGGATATGAATGGTAAAGTTTCCTCTTAGTTCTTTGTGCCTGTTTCTCCAACAACAAAATGATTGTGAAAAAGTGAGTGCTTAAAATTACATCTGGCTGTGGTACACACACATACCATGTTTGTGCACAAGCAAACACACACACACACACACACACACACACACACACACACATGGCTGTTATGTGCCATCGTGTCTATTTCCATTCACGAGGACTTCATGTGATAGAACTTCCTCAGGTTTTTAGCTTTTATTTTCTGGTTTTGTTCGTCACAGGCAAGAAGTGAGTTCTTTCTGCAGTGGAGTCTCTGGATTGGTTTGAATTCCTAGCCAATGGCTGGCAGACAAGCATGTAACTATTGTTTCCCTGGGGCCGCTTGGGCACACTTGAGCAAGCATACATCGGAGTAATGGCAGTCATTGCGATTGTTGGGAAGGTTAAATGACTTTCTTTAGCTTGAAAGCCTTCCTCTTCAAAATTAGCTAAAGTGAGCTTTATTGTTCTCTTCCCCAATTCCCTTTGCCCTTCAACGTCTTTGCATGTGCAGACCTGGGCTATGTAAGAAACTACGTGCTGCCTGAATATAGAAAATAAGATCACTATTAAAAATGAGCGTCTTAGTCCCTTGAATGGTTTAATGATGTGTCAGACAGTGAAATTGACTAAATTTGAGGAAGGAAATATATACAGATACATTAGATGAAAATTGAAAACAGGTCAGATCAGGAAGCAGCTTGCTCTTCTTTGTAACCTCTTTCACAGGAAACAAACAGAATTCCACTCCCCATCCCACCCCACCCCCACCCCGTGGCCTCTCACATCCCGGCCAAAGGAGCAGGCTGAAGAATGAGTTTGAGTTCTTTGCTTACAGTTTTTTAGTGGCAACCAATTTCCAAGAATTTACCATCGTTTCCTTGGGCAACACACAATGGATTGAATGCTGCTGGCTCCATCACCTATTATATAGACACCTTGAATTAAAACATGTCAAGTGGGGATGTCTTAGAAGGTTTTGTTTTATTTTTCTCTCTCTCTCAAAAGCGTCTTTAAGAAACTGTCATATCCACATTTTCTTCCTTCATTGACTTTCACATGAAACTATTTTTGAGGAGGAATTTGTGCGTGGTGCAAATGGGTAATGGACTCAATTGCTGGGGAAAAGGTTGAGGCTGGAGCTGATCCTGGGGGAATGAGTCTGGAAGCCCTCAGCATCACCCCTCTGACACACAAAGTATGAGGTGAGCTTGAGTCTCAATCCATTCCATGACGCAACCCACTGGCTTTTGAAGCCAAGTTGCTTTTCATGGTTTTCCAACATATTGTTATCTTTAATCTTTCATGTTTTCCTTTGCTCTTGACTCTCTTGCAAAACTTTATCATGTATGATTAAATCGGAACCATCCTTTAAGATTTGGGGTATTTCACTTTGGGAAGACTATTTGCACAAACCTAGAGAAAGGAGTGTTCTGATTTCTGAACAACTCTCTTAGTACAAAATCAATATGTATTATATTATGCTCTGTAAGAGATTGTGGATATTCATTAAAGGAAGGGAGGGTTTCACATATATGATTCATTTTTGTTAGACAAGATCGGACAACTGCCCCATGAGGCTTTCTTGGCTACAACATTGACAGGTGCATAGTTGCAGATCTATATCCTGTGTGGTCCGTGGGGAGCCCCAACATGCCACCTGCAGGTGAGAATCTAAGAGGTTGTGTCTTGGGCCACCAGGTGTCTTTTGTGAGTGTGATAATGACTCATGAAAACAAATGGTAAATAAAGAAAAATAATTAGCACAATCCATGAGTGTCAAATAGTTAGTAGTAGTGAAATCTCATCACTTAGAAATAAATTTTGTTGAGAAATAAATTTTGTAGTGATTGTGCACGGGACTGTGGCCCACTGGGATGTAGGTTCAATTCCAGCAGCGGCTCCACAGGAGCAAAAGCTGGGCCTCCTACTCCCACCACCAGAAGGCAGTGATGCCCCCCCAAAAACAAAACAAAACAAAAGAAATAAACACTAAGCTAACATCATGGTCAACATTTTTTATGCGTATTCAGGAAAAGAAAGAGACAGATGAATGAGAGTGAGACTGGATGCATATAGACATTTATACATAGATTACTGTTTATGAAAACTAGATCTACCACACACATTTAATAATCATTCAATTTTCCATAGTATGAATATTTTAGGAAAGCACAAGTCCTATCAACTTCCAAAGATTTATATATACATATACACACATATATATACATACATATATAATATGTTTATATGTATAAAAAACACTATGTGTTTCCTGCAGGCAACAGATTGATGCATTATGTTTTCTGAGCCAGTCAGCCAGCCTTTTTATTTTAACGATGGAGTTCAGGCCATTGACATTTAGAGTTATTATTCCAATCTGTGGTGGGTTCATTTCTGGCCTTTTGTGTTTTTTAGTGTGTTTTTTATCTTATTCCCCTTTTCATAGCTCTGTTGTGTTTTCATTAGGGGCTTCTTTATTGTTCTGTGTTCTACCTGTGGCCATGTGTTCTTGGTGATTATGGTTAGTCTGTTGGCTTCTTGGTGAGGTGGAGTATAGGATGGTCTCCTGTTTGTGTTTGGTGGGTGATGATCTTCTGGCCATAGTGAGTCGGCAAGGATTTTCCTCAGAGTTGGGTGTCTCACTGCATATTCTTTAAGTTTTTCCTTATCTTGAAAGACCCTTATTTCTCCATCTATCTTAATAGATAGCTTTGCAGGGTAAAGAATTCTAGGGGAGGCCTTGTTTTCCTTCAACTTCTGGAAGATATTGGTCCACTCTCCTCTTCATGGTTTCAATTGATAGATCTGCACATATTCTTACCTGAGAGCCCTTATATGTGACCATCCTCTTCTCTTGCTGCTCTCAGGATTTTTGCTTTTTCCTCCAAGTTGGATAGTTTAACTATTATATGCCTTGGTGAGTTTTTCCTGGGGTCTAGTCTACTTGGTGTCCTCTCTGCTTCCTGTATGATAGGCTGGTTCTTATTCATTAGGTTGGGAAAGTTTTCTTTCAGAAATTCCCTTGTTAAATTAGCTGTTGATTTCCTCACCATGTCTTGTTCTGGTAGGCAACAACAACAGATGTTGTTCCTTTTCATAGTATCGCTCATTGATCTTAGGTTTTCCTCTGTCTCTCTTATTATCTTGTTTGACTGTCTTTCACGTTTATTGAGGTCAACCTGATTGTCTTCAAGGTCACTGATTCGAGTCTCAGCCTCATCTAATCTGTTCGTGAGATCCGCAACCGCAACCCGGCGTTCAGCTTCTGCTATTTCCCCTGTTAACTCCTGTATTTCTCTCTGATGCTTGATCCTCATTCCCTCTATTGTGGACTTTATCCCTTCTATTGTGTCCTTCATCCCCTCTATCATTGCATCTTTTGTCTGTGTAGCTTCCTTTATCTTTTTTATTTCTCCTATCAATCTTCAGAGAATTTCTTTTTGTGGCAGATCCACATCAGATTCTTCTATGAGGGTAATGAGATCTGTTGCTGTGGTTTGTCTTTCTTGTTTACTTATTAGTACGGAAGTGGTGTTCTGTTGTTTATGTGATGCTTTTGAAGAGGTGGGTGCCATTTTCCTTTTTCCAAAGGCCCTTGTTTACTTTCAAAGTGATTGGTGTTTTCACAGGGTACCTGTGTTTTACTGTAGAGATTGGTTGCTGTGTAGTCAGGTACCGTGTTGCCTTAAAAGTCAGCTGTCCCCTTGTTTCCACGCAGCTTTCCATGCACACAGACTCCTGGACACAGATTTCTGGACACACACACACTCCCAGCCACAGACACCCACACTGTACGGTGCAGCAGACTCCCACCTCTGGTGCTGGGCTTGCAGAAGTTCAGCTTACGTCCTGAGCCAATCAGCTGTCCTCTTATTCTCACACAGATTCTGTTCACACAGGCTCTTGGGGGCAGACTTTAAGGCCCACAGACTCCCTGGCCCACAGGCTCCCCAGCTTGAAGGGCCGGAGGAGGACCACAGGGCGGGGGACAGACTCAAGCGGTCAGACTCCACACCTAGGAGAGGTCGGAGGAGGACCGCAGGGCAGAACCGTGCTCAAGTGTCTAGGCCCCTCCAGCTAGGAAAGACAGGGGGAGGACTACAGGGCATAACCAGACTCAAAGGGCCAGACTCCCCACCTATGAAAGGCTACAGGAGGTCCACAGGGCAGAGCCAGACTCAGACGTCCAGGCTCTTCAGCTAGGAAGGGCGGGAGGGGTACCACAGGGCAGAGCCAGATGCAAGGGGGCTGATTCCCCACCTAGGAAAGGGCAAAGGAGGACCGCAGGGCAGAGCCAGTCTCAAGGGAAGAAATTACCCACCTAAGAAAGGCCAGAGGAGGACCACAGGGCAGGACCAGGCTTCAGGGGGCTGAGGAAAGGCCACAGGGCAGAGCTAGACTCAGACGTCCAGGCTCTTCAGCTAAGAAAGGCGGGAGGATGACCACAGGGCAGAGCCAGATTCAAGGGGGCCGACTCCCCACCTAGGAAAGGCCAAAGGAGGGCCACAGGGCCGAGCCAAGCTCAAGGGAACAGATTCCCCACCTAGGAAAGGCCAGAGGAGGACCACAGGGCAGGACCAGGCTCAAGGGGGCAGAATCCCTAGCTAGGAAAGGCCAGAGGAGGACCACAGGGTCTTATTTAGAATGAAACACATGTGTACATAAAAGGACTTTATCAAGAGGGTAGCCAGGCAACTCACAGACTGGGAGATGATTTTTAGCAACAGTACAACAGACAAAAGGCTTATAACAAAAATCTACAATACCCTCATCTCAAGCAAGAAGATGAAAACAGATAACCATATGAAGAAATAGGAAAAAGAACTGAAAAGAAGTTTCACTAGAGAGGAGGTCCTTATGGCCAATGAACATATGAGAAAATGCTCCTGCTCACTAGCCATCAGAGAAATGCAAATCAAAACAACCATGAGATATCATCTAACACCCTTAAGGCTAGCCCAGATCAGAAAATCAGAGTGCAACAAATGTTGGAGGGGATGTGGTAAAATAGGAGCACTTCTACATTGTTGGTGGTCGTGCAGATATGTACAGCCACTGTGGAAAGCAGTCTGGCAATATTTAATGAAAATGGAAGTTGAAATACCCTACGATCCAGCTATACCACTATTGGGTATATACCCAGAAGAGGCAAGAAATAAACCACAGCCAGCGGTATGCACGCCAATGTTTATTGCAGCACAATTCATAATTGCAAAGCCGTGGAAGCAAGCTAAATTTCCATCAGTAGATGAATGGATTAGCAAACTCTGGCACATACACACAATGGAATACTATGCCTCACTCAAAAGCTCGGATGAACACATGAAACACATCTCTGCGTGGGAAGAACTGGAGGAAATTATGCTAAGCGAAGTTAGTCAATCACAAAAGGAGAAATACTGCATGAGCCCCCTGAG